>CP073645.1:38417500-38670000 GCA_018223645.1 Jasminum sambac | reverse complement strand
TATTGAAATATTTTATTTATAAATAAAGTAAGTATCATTTATAAATAGGCATACACATAAAATTTTAGCAAAAGTTACACATAATGTAATTTATTAGATATTCCATAAATTCTCTCCTCATTTCTTACTTAAAATTAATTTTAAAAATGATTGACTATTTTTAGAAATAATTGATTTTTATAAATAAATATCTAAGAACCAAAAAATAATTCTATACAAAATAAAATTAATAATTTTGTTAAGATTTAATTTCTATGGGATGCAAAATTACCATTCATTAAATTTTGACACAAACTTTTTTTTAAAAACGTAACATTAAAATTTAAAAATTACATTAGGCTCATTAATTTATTTAGAAATAAATAATTATTTTTAAAAATAATAAGCTACAAAATGAAATTTAATTATTACGAATTTCGCTAAAATTTAATTTTCTGAAGATACAAAATTATAATTCATTAAGTTTTAACATCAAAAATAAAAAGAAACGTGCAAAATGAAAATTGAAAAATTAGATAGAACCTTTTAATTAGTTTCATAAATAATTAATTATTTTTAAAAATAGAAATAGTCAAAAAAATTAACATTAATTGAAATGAGCAATTTTGCAAAGATTTAATTTTAATGTGATAAAAGAAATATGTAACATCAATTTTCCTAATTACTTGAATATATATCTATGCCTATATCTTTATCTATATATCTTTTATACTGGAAGATATATTTTAAACTATAAAATATCTTTAAAGCTAGAATCGTACAATTCTTAAAATTGCGGCTATTAAGCTAATTATTTTGGAAATAATTAATTATTTTTAGAAATAATTATTTTAAAAATGAAAATTATTTAAAATTATTTATATTGCACTTAATTATTATTAATTATCTTACTGACATTTAATTGGACATCGTTTCAATGGACAAAATTTAATAAAAATTAATTATGTTTTTCAAAGGGGAGAAATATAATTAATTTAAAAAACAAAAACTAATGAAAATTCATGAGATTGCTACAACTAGCAAGACTTTGCCTGCATAATAGAAATAATTTTTACATTGCAAAATATCTTTTAAATTACTTAAATATCTTTAAAATTAGATTTATATAATTCTTAGAACTGTAGATTTAAAGCTAATTATTTTTAAAATAATTAAATCTTTTTTTAGATAATTAGATAAAAATTAAAATTGATTACGAGATGATTTAATTGGTTTCAATTTCATTAGATAGAAATTTACCACAGCTTTTTTGGGTGAAAATTAATAAAATTAATTATATTGCTAAAGCGGAAAAAATAGTATTAATTTAAAAATTATTAAAAATTAATTATATTGCAATTTGTTTGCAAGATTTCTCATAAAAAGCGAAAGATATCTCTTAATATCTTTAAAATTAAATTCATATAATTCTCAAAGCTAATTGTATTAAACTAATTACTTTGGATATAATTAATTCATTTTAGGAATAGTTAGCTTAAGAATAAAAATTATTTAAAATAAATTGTGCTCTGATTAATTAATTTATTTCGATGACATGATCATGATGCGGTATGGATGGGAATGAGAATTTTCTAAGCGGAGCGGTGGGCGAAGAATGGGAAGTTCCCTCTTATTTCATTTTCGCCGACTTCAATTAAATGAAGATATGGTGAGGCAAAGATAAGAACAAGGCTCGAGTATTGGATTTGCCAAATTGTATTCCACTACATTGTCATTTCTATAATATATTTATGTGTTGATTATATTTCACAATAAAATTTGAAATTATTATTCATATATTGATTGTCAATACTATGTATCACACGGGTGTATAGTTAATATCAGAATCTGTATTTGAATATAATAGAATGCAAAATAATTTCAAAAAAACTATAAGCTTAGCAAAAGTTCATAGCGCTTTTTATTTTGGTTATTTTAATAATTATAGCATTTAATTTAATATTATTTTATTTTGCATTCATATTATCACAATCTCTATGATAAATTGTTATCCCATTCAATACAAGGGAAACTTTATCAAAAAATTTTGTAGAATTCTTTCACTATTATGTTAATTAAGTTTAGTACTCTAACCAGTATTCAATTTATATTTTTGAATGTTCTATTTTTATACTATTAATATTTATCAAAACATTTATTTGTTATAAATTAAGAGGGCGTTATCATACAAATTTTAATATATTTTTATAAGTAAGAAGTGAAAAAATGAGTGGAATTGATGGATGTGATTTGTTTGACCAAATTTTAATGTAAAAAAGTATGAAAAAAGTATGAATTTTTAAGAGCATGCAAACAAGCTCTAAGTTTTGTACTTTTTAGTAAGTTTCGCCTTTGATGTTTGCAGGATGGATTATTATGAAATACAGGCGAAATCCTGTCGAAATTTTTATGAAATTATTTTACTGGCTATATTAATTAAGTTTATTGTTGTGGCCTATTATTTACTTTCTTATCATCGAGATCTTATGGATTGCTTAATGAGATTTGCTCTTACTTATGCTATTGTAGGTTATCGTGTATATCGTTCATACATCCATTCCTTGTGCATTGTGTGACAAGAAAGCCATGAAAGAAAGAAAGACTATAACATGTTGTCCATATTGGTGATTCAAGATTGATGTATTTATGAATTTTATAGTATGCTTGGCATTATTGTCCAATGTAATTTTGTGGATAATTAACGAATATTATTATTGTTGGATACGAATGTAAAATTATGCTATTCATGAAGATTTTCGAAATGTTGATCGTTACAAGTTGTACCAATATTCATAGGTTGGAATTGACCGAAATACAAATGAAACTCGGTTGTATATTTTTTTGTTTTTTAAAAGTGAATATGCTTTATTTAAATTATTTGATATTTTAGATTGTAGTGTTATTTTTTGTAATCGTTTTCAATACTGATAATTTATATATATTAATAGGAATTACGTATCAATATACTCGGCTCCCCGTGCAGCGCACGGGTGTTACTGCTAGTTATTATCATAAACAAATAATTAATATTATTAACACATTATTATTAAATATAAATTAATTACATTATCAATTTAAAAAAAATTAAAAGAAAGGCTAAACACAGCTCAGCATCCAACAAGGATGGTTGGCCATCCTTGGCCGACGTTCCCTTTTGTGTGCCCGGTCATTCCTGGAAAAAAGGGCATATTCGGTATTCCAAAAAAACGTGGGTAATTATTTATTTAAATAATAAATTATTATTATTATTAATAAATATAAATGATTATTATGATAAATAAATAATTAATGTTATTAACAGGTAATTATTATTAAATATAAATTAATTTATTATTAAATATAAATTAATTGTGTAAAGAATTTAATTTTTAAAAAGTTCGAAACCAAACATGGCCTTGGCAAATGGCCATGTTTGGCCGAATATCACAATTGGATACTTGGCCAATGATGGCCGAGTATCCAACTGGATTATCGATTACACCTGGTCGAGTATCCATCTTCATTTTCGGCCGTTCGCAATCGACTATTACTTTGAAGAAGGCAAATTCGTCCGTCCAAAAAATTGTGCGTATAGGGATTAAAATAGCGGGTGTATTTAGTGCCACTCTTTCAAGCACCCGTGTGGGTGGTTTTGGTTGATAAATCCATCCCTGGGGAGTAGATCCTGGCTCGCATACGAGAATATGAAATCAAGTTTTCCACAATTGTTTCAGAGAGACCCACATGCTACTCGTTAATTTATAATTAATCAAGTTTTTCTCACAGAATAAGAGTTCCATTGCTCGTCGTCTCGCAAATCAATGAATTTTCTCAAAGGTCTATAAACAACAATGTTATTGTCTAATGAAAACTTTAGAAATGTAATAATTAATTTTATTTGATGCTCAGAATCCTCCCCCTACACCCCCTCTGTTTTCGAATGATGATGTTAACCGACAATGTACCATCTTACCGCGTCTTAAGCATGTTGGAGTAGATGCAAAATAGTGTTTGTCTTGTTCACTTAAAATATTCTTCACAAATTTGTCCTTTTTCTTTAGCTTTGATCATACCAACTTGCATTGTGTATTCTATGCATTCAAACAAAATAGAAACCTTATATTATTCAAGATATTTTTCAACCAGAATATTCATGTAGGGAATACTTGGGTAAACATGTTTTGACAGGGAATAATTGGGTAAACATATTTTGACAGTCAACGTGTTTCTATCAAATTATCACTTAAAAACCAAAAGATATGGTAGTAAGGGATTTGTAGGCTTTGTATCAACTATATGATGCACAATGTTATCAAGAAACTAAGGGAGCCTATCATATGCACCTATCAGATGAGCTTATCGTTGTAGATCGTCAAATGGAGTTCACGTTGTGGGATTAAAATTTTGGTAAAGATTCTTTGATATGCTTAAATTTTTTGGTAAGATAGTTCAATTAGACCCCAAAAAATGAAACTACAAGCACGCAACAACCACCTCATATGGTATATTTGATCGCCATGTCAGCATCTCCAGCGGCCAATGGCTGATCAGATTTGGATTCACCTTGCCATGACATGTCAGATAAAGATCGGTCACAAATATACTTGTGATCCTATTCAAAGTTCCGTCATATTTTCATTATTAGTACCGAATCTTTTACAATTTATGATGGTGCATTGAATTTGAATCAATCCAACTATGCAAATCTGGGGGATTTAAAAAAAATAAAAAATAAAAATTCCAAACAGTATAATGAAACCCAAATAAGGCGTACATAAATAAATCTTATCAATCGCATTATATTTTTATAAAAATAAATAAATGAATCTACTTACAAAATGTCACTTATCTTATGCTTTGATAGTTCAAGCAAAATCAGATTACAATTGGGGGATAAAAAAATGGATATACTGATACACACAATTTTACAAGCCTCATAAAACAATGGCATCTCTATTGTAAGCACATACCCTCAAGATTTCTTTGACAATAGTGGCTCTAAGTGAGCGTTAACGTCGTTGAAACTGACATTTTGTGAATTACCCGACTCAAGCTGAGAGATAGAGAAGTCTTCAGTTCTTTGTTTCAATAACTTCTGGAAACGGCCAAGTCTATCATTCTCCAGAGAGGATTCTTGTTTCCTAGGAGACTCGTTTAAGCTCTGGACGTGTTGCAAGCAAACTTGAACAGCATCATGTACTCTAACGAAATACCACTCTTTTCCAATGAGATCGATTATGCCTGATCTTGCTAGGGTTAGTAGAACTTCTCGGTTTAGATTGGAAATGGCAATCTGTAATTGAACAGGAAATGTGAGGTTCACAGAGATTTTTTCAGATTCTGATAAAATGTAGTCGAAAAGTGTACTACAGTACCTGAATGTCCCTCGACTTGTATTCTTGATGAAGGTCCTTCAGAGCTTGAATGGCACTAGAGTCTATATATGTCACCGCTGAAACAAATGAAAAAAAGAAAAAATGTATAACATATATAAACTGATCCCAAGTTTGTTGATGATAGAGCTGATTGATGCAGCAACTAGAGAACTCAATGTTACACATTAATGGAGAACCACGAAAAAGAAAATAAGAATATTCATAAAATACTAAGGAGATAAACATTTGAAGTGGTGACTCACGAGCCATTTCAATAATAACAAAATGAACTCTTGTGACTTCAGGTCCACGTTTTGTAGATCCATCGTTGTCAATTTCGTATTCCCGCAGCCTGGAAATGGAGAAGTAATTGATATGAAATTTGTCGTGAGGAAATAGTTTTCAAAATGCCAGATTAGTTTTCTATTGTGTGAGGAAATACTAGTTGTGACTGACCTGTCTTTGATGTAATTTATATTTGCAAAATATATGGGGGCATCAATTCGAACAATCACTATCCCGTTGTATGTATATGCTTCTGGGTACTGCTGAATGTTTCTATAGACAGTGGTTCCAGGAAGTCGACCCAGAACAGCTGCAAAGAAACCATATCCAATTTATAAACCAAAATATTGAAGCAAATTGCAGAGGATGTGTAACAGAGCATGTGATGAAAGTTGGAAAGGGACACGTCAAAAATGCACATACTTCAAGCAAAAGACCTAAACAGAGTCCAATTCATTTCATTGATTTATTTTATTAGGCAACTTTCCATTTTTTCTGAGCTTGGTAACTCTCTCTTTCCAGATTTTAAAAATGACTAGGAACTGAATTTTCATTTATGAAGACTATTGATTACTTATGTATTGCAAAAATGTTGAGTTTCTCGTCATTCTTCCTTTTTTGTCTTGCTACTCCCTTTCTACATCAACGTGACTACAACAACAATGCAAGCAAGGGCTGACGTGATTATATTATAGTGTAAAGAACAGCAAAGACATAGAAAGTACTACTAATGACCTTCCACCAGGGGCAGGATTTACCCAACCCTCGGAGGGAGTTGTAGGACCCACTCCCCATGTGAGTGGATGGATCAGTGACAGGAAAAATTTTTCATAGGAAGTACTGCAGGGATAACTAGACTTACCAATATGAGGGTTTGCAGATTCATGGATGACAAAAGCAAGTGAAACACCAACCTTAACACCAGAAAAAGGTGAAAAAAGAAGAATGTCAATTGTTATGTCAATTTTTAAGATTTGCATAATCCAGCATCTTAAAGGAAAGAAACAAGCGCATGCAAAAACTCAAAGCCCTAGAGTTCATCCTCAAATGATAGGATAGCATGAACTGGAAACTTGTGGTAAAACACACTGAGAAGCTCAAGAGTCAAGGGTGAAATGTAATTAAAATTTTAAGACGAATTTATTGAAGACAAGCTCTAGATCAAACCAAAAGCTATTAGGTTGTACCATTTTCAAAACCAGAAATACTCAACATTGTTTAATAAAAACTAGCATCATAGATCACTTGAAAGATAGAAGGATGGTTCATTAGTTTGGTGTATTTTACGTTTCCACACACTTGGTGCAAAAAATACATGCGAATTGCCCTGGGGGTAGGCTTTGTAATGAATTTACATCATTTATATTTATGACCTCGCCACTTTCCAAGTGCTTCTTCTGACACCCCCTCTAGGAAAGGCTGGAGATAGTTGTGGTGTTGAACTGTACCTCTCTACACACGAAACACTACTTGTGGTAATTTCTGGTTTTCCTGAATTATGAGATGTGTTCTAGGTCTATTGTAGATGAACTTATTGAAGGAACCAACGAAGGCCACTGTGTTGTGCGTGCGTCCGCACATGCACTAGAAACCAAATGTGAAAGAAAGATTATGCAGTATGCACTGCTGTGCCACATCTTATAGAAACAGCGTTAACCATCAATATCCATGACATGAACCTCAATAAGAAAATAAAAATTTTGTCAAAGAGAACAAATATTGTTCGCAGATATAAATTATATATACTTACTCCAACAAGTACACCAATCTCTATTCCAAGGAACAATGTCGTGATGCAGGTAATGGTCCAGAGGAGAAAATCCTTCTTATCCACATGCCATAGAAAAGCAGCCTCCTCATAATCCACCTGAAATGATTATGTATCAAAATAATTGATATGTAATCAAAAGAATGTAGATTTATACCCTTGCTCATGCACACAATTAACTAAGAACCCTCCCCCACTTCTCACGAAGGCAAAAAAAAAAAAAAAAAAAAAAAAAAAAAAGGAAATATTAGATTATAAAAGATAAATTAGCATGTCCACCATGATATTATGCTGTACTTACAAACAAAAGCATTGAAGTACCAGTTAAAAAATTTCCAAAAAACACCCTGCAGAGATTGGGCAATGAGCTCACTCCATCACACTCCGCCATGTACCCAATGCTAAAATGCAAAAGGTGCACACAGTGAAAAACTTAGTTGTGTGAGCTTTCTTCGGTTGAAATATACTTACCAACCCAATTACAGCAGAAATGACAATGGAAGCCAGGGCACACTGCAGAAAGTATTACAATGGAGGCAGAAAAATCGATTACTAAGAATTGAAAATCAGAGAATATCTTATTGTCACAACAAAAAATAAACCTATCAAACGTCATAGAGAGAAAGAAAGCTCTAGCTCCAACTACAAGCAGTTAGCACAATTTAGCAAGCTATAAAGCTTTTCTAACATTGCCAGCGGAGCTGTAACTGCCTAACTGGATGAATATAAATCATTACAGGATAATACTATTATGTGCTAGGAGTGAAAACTTTGGAAGACAAAACAGTGCCAGAGAAGCCTGGAACAAAATGTCTGGGACTCCTTCATTGTCTAATGTGTTACGGCACCAATTTACTAAAATCGTAACCTCCACAGAAAGTAACATTAGTGCTATGGAGAGCATGGTTGCATATTAACCTGGGGAATGTATTCAAATAATGGAGTCAGGAACTGTAGTGCACAGCCCATTATAATTCCCATTACGATTCCAGATAAACCAGTTTTGGCTCCACTCTCATGATTCACAGCAGATCTAGAGAACGATCCTGCATGAATTACCATTACAGAATAAAAGATACATTAGAAGCTGGCACCTGTTAGTTCCAGTGTCATATACTAAACATCATAACCAACTTAGATGCGTCCATTAGGTGAGAATTTTAATATGAATTGTAAAGCTGTTCGCTTGCAACAAAAACAAACCTGTTGTGGGGTATGCAGAAAAGAAGGATCCAACAACATTAGCCACGCCAAGGCCAAATAACTGTTGAAAGAAAAACAATAAGTTAATGAAATAGTGAATTATATAGGTCTCCTTTTCAAATATAGCAACTTGTATGAGAGCACAAGGGAAACAATGCACCAAACAGAAGAGTTCTAATCCTTTCATAACATGCAACTAATTGCTGTTTATACCATGATCATATATAATTGATTAGAAAGAACTTACAAAACTAATTCTACTGCATTAAGACAACAGTCAATATATTGCTGAGAATAGCCCTTTCACAGTCAATAGCTTATAACTATAACAATAGAGGTATGTTTACTCATCCATATTGTGCCAATGGAATTGCATAGGGCCGGGCATTTCAACCGTCAAACCGACAAACCGACCGCATCGGGTCAGTTCGGTTCCGTTTTTTGGGGTGGGTGGTTCGGTTGGTGGTTTGGTTTTCACCAAACCGAAAAACCGATCGGTTTAAAAAAAAAAAAAAAAAAGAAAAAACCTAAAAAAACCGAAAAAACCAGAAAAAACCGACAAAACGGACCGAACCGACTCGGTTCGGTCGGTTTCGGTTTACCGAACCGAGCCGGTCGGTTCGGTTCGGTTTAAAAAAAAAAAACCGACCGCGGTCTGTCGGTTGTGGTTCGGGTGGAAAAACCGACCGAACCGACCGACGCCCACCCCTAGAATTGCACATTAGATGCTACTATGAATGAAATATAAGGTCTAGGATGACTGAAAACTGGTTCCTTGTTGACTGATTTACATGGAGCATGGGAACATGTAGTTATCATAGTTATGGAAATTTCAAAGTTTGGAACAGACCTCTCGATTTGAATCCAACTCATATCCATTCTTTGCTGCCAGTGCTTTAGCAATTCCTACAGATTCCTATATTCAAGAAGCATGCGATTGAGTGACATTCCATCAATAAGAACAGGAAAATAGACATAATATAATATAATATAATATAATATATATATATATATTTCCTCTCACCAAAATCGCCACACCAGTAATAAGAATTGCTGTTGGAATCAAAGATGTTATGTGCCCAAATTTCTTAGGGATGGAAAATTTAGGAAGACCTTGAGGTATTTCTCCAACCTGCAATAGCAGTTGAAACTTCCTTTAACTGCTCATTAAGTCTGTCAAACTAAGATACTGAGAATGAACAATCCAGGGTTTTTTTCTGTGCGGTGCTACTTTAGCTGTTTATCGATCCAAGTTATTCTCACCAATGTAATTGAAGATGGATGATAAATTGTCACAAAAGCTGTACCCAAAACAACAGCAGTGAGGGGACCAGCTGCTCGTAGAAACCGTAAAGATTTCCTTGACTTTCCCTGTGTTCAGAACCAACAAAACATGTATAAATTAAAGAGGCATGTACACAAAAAACACATACTTAAGGATAGCATACTTAGCAATAGCCAACTGAACTCATACCAGGTGCTTCATTGTTAGGATAATAGCAAGAATAATAGATCCCATTGCGAAAGGAGGCCAGACGAACTAAAGAGGGAAAAAAAAAAAAAGAAAGAAAATCAGTGATTAGAACATCAGAAATCAGTTAATCAAATTTATGGAGAGATAGAAGAAACTACAGATGAATGTATAAAGAAACAACCACCCAGGGAAAATTTGTGCACTGAAACCTGAAGCAGAATATAGGTTGCACTTCACTAACGACAATTACCGGAAGTCATGCTATATAAGTTTCATATTGCACTTTTACATAAAAAGGGAAAACAAAATTCCATCAGTGTGGTACAAAACAGGGCCATCTCAGATTAATCTCTATAACTATGAAGTTTGAGTATGCATCGTACACTACATAAAAATATAACAAATAAGAAATTTGAAGCTAGATTGTGAAATTGGCTTGATCACTTGGGCTGTCACTGGGTTTCTCTGGGGAAATTATAGTAATTTATATGGTAGTGTTTATGCTGTCTCATAAGTTAAATTTTGCTGCGTCATATGGACAGACATCAAATGACATAAACATATATGCATAATAGTGAATAATATGCAAACCGAATAATCCAACATGAGAACTGTTTGAATGTTTCACGAAATAGAATGATCTTCTATAGATAAATTATGTGCAACACATTGAGTGAATCTACTTTAACAAGGAAGACAAAACACACATCAATCTTCATTGGGCAAATAATCAATCGTTGTTGCAACACTATGAGGTAACACGGGAAGAGGACAGGGTAATCTTTGAAAGTCATTTACTTCATTAAAATACATGGTACCTTATCTGCTCCTGAAATTATGCTCTTGATCAGGGGTATAATTTTGCTACTTCGTTCTATGTCATATCCCAAGAAATATTTCGCCTGAGACAAGGCAATGACAATTGCTGAAGCAGTCGTAAAACCAGAAATCACAGAATGGCTGATGAACCGAATAAGCCATCCAAGCCTAGATGGGGGAAACAATTAAATGTGAGAAATAATGATAATCTGTTGAATGAGAGTCAGGACATAAAAAATTCAGAATTTCAGATGGCCGCACTCAATGACTGATAACTGGTTTTCCCAAATTTGTTTCCAGGGCCTTATATTCCTCCCCCAAGAGACCATAAATGTACATAAAACATTTGATTCCCTTCATATTGGATGGTGAAATTTCAATATATAAGAGAACATCCAAATTTGAGCAACACGACACCTTAATATTCCCATGATGCATTCAAAAATGCCAACCATAAGTGCCAACAGTATTGCCAGCTCTGTGTACAATGCATCTGATGAGTCAACTATGCTGCTCAGAACATTAGAGACCAGAAGGGAAGTCAAAGCAACGGGGCCAATTGCAAGCTGACGAGATGAGCCGAATATAGCATACACAAATATAGGAATGAAACCAGAATCTGCATTGTATAAATCAAAATGAGAGAGTCACAAATTCAGAAGGCTCGTATGGCAATAATCACTAGAGTAGATCAACATTATCAAAATACATTAGTGATTCAACTGGCGAGGTGGTTTAGAAGATACTGATCCGCGTTAAACAAGGGGAAGCGAAATTGAAATTCTGCCAATGCGTCTTTCAAGCCATTTATAGTACTAATAAATACTGCCTAAGAGATATATGTAATAAAAGAGGTAATAAAGGTAAAATTAACTCACAGAGTCCGTATATTGGCTGAAGTCCAGCTAGCTTGGCGTAAGACATGGACTGATTGGCACATCAAAATTGAAACATGTTATAATTGGAAAGTTGGATTGAAAAAATCCAAGTATATTTATTTATACAGATGAAATGCGTATATACATATATACGCACCTGAGGAACAAGCATGACGCCGACAGTGACCCCGGCCATAAGATCCGGCTGTAAATACTCGCGCCATCTGTAGGTACTAATCCAACGGTAGCATGGTAAGAAGAATTCAATCCATTCAATCCACGTCATCCGCTTCACCTTCGAACTCCATCGGGAAAAAACACCGGAAAACGAAGATGAAGACGTCGTTGCGGCGGAGGTGGTAGGATGCTGTAAGGGAATAATTTTGACGGGTCGCGTGGTTGACCCTGTCATCGAATTGAAACTGTTGAGTTCACCGGAGCTAGGAGAGGCATAGGTGTTGTCCATGCAGTTTGAGGAGAGGAATTTGGGCTGAGCCGCCCTGGATGGCGGCACCGGTGGAGGTGCGTGCTCAGATTTGAGGTTCTCACGCTCTTTCAGCGAAGGCCGACTGGGATACAGAACTGGTCAAAGTTGAGATTTGCAGTGGGGAATAAACCGTTCTGTCCACAGATAATGATAAATAATAAAAAAAAAAAAATTATATGCAGCTTGTTTTATGTGGAGTTGGACCGTGGAGCCGTGGAGGTAATTTTTGTGAAAAAAATTAGTACGATTGAACTTTTTTTCTAAATTAGAAAAGACAAAAAGGATTTACAAAAAAAAAATCTCAACAAAAGTAGGTGATAAAAAATGTAAGCTATTAATTTGTTGATTAAAAATTATTTTTTAAAAATTATTTTCAATTATTCATTACCTTGATTTGATAATTTTTTATTTTTAACACTTTTTATTTTTCTACCTTTTGTTTAACTTTTCAAATGTGTTGCCTCGATTTAACAACGTTTGGTAGAAATTATCGAAAAAATAAAATTTAAATGTGCGATTGAGAAATAAAAAATTTTATTAAGAAATATAAAAATAAAAATTTATCAAATAAAAATATAATAAGTGTTTGAGTATAATAAAAGAAAAAAAGAATTGCATCTAACAAGTTCTTTAATCAATTTCCTCCTATAAATAAATATTATTAAAATTATAAATTTACCTTTACTTTTTGAAAATAAAAATAAAATGAATAAAATCAAAAAATTGAGGAATGACAAATGAGCCTCAAATATTATTTTACAATGTAAATGAATGTCATATCCTTTCCCACAAAAACAAGAATAATAATAATAATAATAATAATAATAATAATAATAATAATATTAAAATTACAATTAAAAGTATACTGCAGACCCCCTTTTTTTTAATATATATGTTTCAAATGACTATAATCTGAACAAACTAACAACTTACGAAACACACAATAGCCTCACGGGAGGAATATTTTCCCATATGGGCAATGTGCCAATGTCAAATAATTGACCAAATACAAAGCAGCCTCTGTATTTGGACGCTAATGAAGCCAAGTTCATTCGGATCCAGAAGAGAGAGAAACGTGCAAGCAAACAGTTACTCTGTTGGTGACGTAAAAAAAAATCTAGCTTTGTACGAATTTAGCATCCAATAATTGGTGCTAAACACCATAACCAATCTGTAGTTGCTTTATTTGCAGTTCTAAATTTTCATGTGCCGCAATTATTGGAGGATCCTAGTACAAGATGGTTCTGTCAACGTTAATTATTGATCTTTATCATTCTACAGTTAATTAATCGTCCATAACCGTTAAATTATTTGTGGTTTATTTAATCTTGCTTTTGGGTAATTGATTGAATTCGAGTGAGATATCGAATTAATTGTCGTAAAATATGATAGATGATGTGACCTCCATTGAAACTTTATTCTTTTCAGTATATTCACATACATCATAAATATGTCATTGAATCAAACTATGTAGGAGTGACTTTAACTATACTTGAGAAATCAAAGTATTTGGACTAGGCACCAAATGAATTCATGAACCTAGTACATTTTCCATCATTAAATTCTTTTATCAACTATTGTAATTTTTCAATTAGCCTAAACAATAATTTGATTGCTTGCTTAGATTTTTAAGCAATCTTTAGATAAAACATTTTCATCTCAATAATTTAGAATAAAAATTATTACAATAAGTCTGTTGTATCACTTGTTCATTGTATATCTCGTAGTACAAAACAATCTTGCAACATCAATATAACCATTCAAAACCGTAATTAATATTGTCGAAATAAAATATTACTTTCACTTTTACCAGTGTCCACTATGACCTATTTTGATTCATAGAAATGAAAAGTAATTATAATATATGCACACATCATATGCGGACACTTTAAGAACTATTATATTAATAAGGTTAATTACAATATATGAAAAGTAATTCTAGTTATCACGTATTATGTGCAATCAAATATTTATTGGTCACAACACTCTGAGAGTAATAAGATTTTTTTCCGATGTATGATGCATTTGAGAAAGCAAAACCAATCTTTGTTATGAGTAGTTCTAACATCAATACCGCTATTTTAATTCTCCAAAACTATTTTGCTTAGATTATTACTCATCAAAAAAATTATTTTTTAATTTCAACTATCGTAGAGATCATAAAATACTTAGATATAGCATGTATTCATTTAAAAATTAACTTCTACTATTCAATGAATTACATATTTGACATCACTATATTATCATTATCAACACATCTTATAGTCATTACTCATCACCATTATTCAATTTAAAAACTTAATTTTTAACAAAATAAAAGCCTTGCCCAAATATGCCCATAGCATAAATAAATTTAGGATGGGGGAAAAAGGTCAAACACGCCACGTATCTTTGAGAATACGATTACAAATGGAAAGGCTTCCACAAACTTTCGAACTTGGCATTTTCTCCATTTCAGTATTTTCTTTAATCGCTTGCTTCTTTGACAAAATTTGTATATATTCATTCAATGTTGGTTAACCTCATTATCAACTGCAAACGCTATTAAAAATAAAAATCAAAATCAAAATAAATAATTTTTTCTAAACAAGAGATTTATTTAATTATCGACATTCCCAATCTTATTTACTAATTTATCATGCAGTAATTTAATTGTACAAGAATATCAATTTTTCTCTATTTAAAAAAAAAAAAAAAGATATCAATTTTTATAAGTAGGGGATCAAATTACTCTTAGTGATATAACAATTTCATGATCATTATGTTTTTGTCTATAACAATTTCATATCCTTCTTCCATTAAATCAAATATCTAATTATGTTCGTTCTTATTGATATATTTTTTATTCAAACAATCATATAACATAACAACAACGAAATCGTTATCAAAAATCTTAAATTATGGAATATAATAATAATCTTGAAGTCGTTGTGGGATTATTTTTTTCATATCATTCTGAAAAACTTGATATTTCTATAAATTATAATTAGGGTTAATTATCCTATAATTTAAATTTAAAACCTTAACTATCTAGTAATTTTTTCCAAACTTATTCACTTCCGCGAACCACACATCATTTTAAAAATCAATTTTCTCTATAAAAGCTTCGTAAATTAAGCACTTGCTCATTCTGTGCTTTCTTTTAAAATAAGTGTCTCCCTCGTTCCTATTTGCACAATCAGTGCACTCAAGTTGCTATATAAAAACACACAAATCTTCATTCTATCTACCCGAGATACAAAATAACTGCAAGAAAACAAATTCTTTCCTTAAAATCACTGAATCCAATCTCACACAAACACGGTAAGCATATAAGCAAAGCTCACTTACATATACATGCCACTTTCCATCTTTCACAACATTGTTTCCTTTGTTTCGTCCTCAAAAGACGAGCTCTTCTCGTCTTTAGAATCTAGAAAAATTCAACAGAGACAGCCCATCATCAACTTAGAGCAATGCCCACATTTTCATCCGGCCATTCTAGAAAGTTCCAGACAACGTGGTTGAACAGCATTACTTTTCTCTTGTGGTTGAACAGCATATTACTAATAGGTTAGTATCGATGGTAAAAGAAGAGACAAAACATATACCTTCCTTGGAGCTAAATATGCGCTTGTGCATGTTCGGGTTTATGAGTATACTCATAATCGAGATGCACAAAAGCACGCTCAATCTCAGGTAAAAGTTCGAGCTTTTCTTGCAAGGATTCTCCAATGTCATGAGCTTCTTGAAGGGGCATGTCGGCTGGCAACACGATATCCACCTCGACAAAGTAATGAGAGCCAAAGGTGTATGCCCTTACAGTGTCGATGTGCCTTATGGATTTGTGGTGATTCCAGCATAGGTAAGTCAGTTTCTGGAGATATTCTGGGGCAGCAGATCGCCCGATCAGGGAGTTCACGTTCTCCATCACGGTTAGTGACCATGTTCGGATTGTGTACAGTGATAGCTGCACAGGGTAGTAAGGTAAAAGAAAAATAAAATAAAATTCATTTTTCACTTCAATTTTTTCACCAAACAAGCTTTTTAAGCCTCATTCTCAATAAATTTAGAGGGGACCACTTTTGGTGGTTACTATAAAATTCTAAGGTATCAACTTTGAACGCATTACATTGACAGCTGAACTACCTTTGGTTGTTATAAATGCATAAATATTTGAGACGCACATAGAAAATGTGTACTTACAATAATGGCTCCAACAGGGTCCATCCAGTCATTGAAGTAGTTAGCCATTATTACAGCAACAAGACCAATGACGTTGGTGATGACATCAAAAAAGTGATCCTGGGCATATGCCTTGACGATCTCATTTGCAAAAGTGCGGCAGTAGAGGAACAGAAGTAGCTTCACCAGTGTCACTGCAAGCATAATACCAATGACCCATCTCTCTTGCTCCTTTGTCAAACTGAATTCATCATCCTGCACAAGCTCTTCTGTTAACACTTACACAAACAAGAAGTGAATCAGCCAGTCAAGTGCTTTCAAGCAACTAAAACACTGAAGCCCTCAATTGTCCCAAGTACCATGCTTATAAAGCCATAAAGGTAGGAAGATCACTTACATCAGAAACTAATGTGCGCACAGATTCCAGTATAATCTGCAGTCCTAAAGTTGCCATGACGGAAGCAAAACAAGAATTCCCTACACGTCATTTATTCAGCACAGATTTGTTATATAAGTAAACAATAACAGCTCATATAATATACTTATGAAAATCCAATGAAAATAATCCGCAGCTCCTATTAGGTTTCAGCGACAGGAACTGCAAAGCAAACCTTGATATACTGAAAATGAAGTTTCACATTATTTACAATATATTTAACAATAACCACGAAATTGTTAAGAAACAGTTAATCAAAAGTAAATGGTATATATTATGAGATGACGCGTTACTATTGCAAAGGGCAAACTCCATAACATTTACTCCCACCCATTAAATGCTTTACATGACTGTAACAAATTTTTTGTCCAGCCTAAAATGCATCTCCTGGGATATGATGACAGATATCCTAGGAGTTCCACAGCTGCAATTGCGTATCTACTGCATTCAAGAAGACATCAACAGTCTCAACAGTACGTTTGGAGGCAAGTCAAGCGAGATGACCATACATTCTGGTGGAGGACAAGAGGAGCACCTAAGATGCCTGACAAGCTCCCCGGGTGCCTAAACCCATGCAGCTTCAGATTGCTTTCTTATTCTCTGATGCATTGATTTTTCTTCCATACCAAAGTTGTTTGGCATTTGTGTTTCTTTAGGAAACAAGTGCTAGGAAGTGGAGATTAAGGTTTCTACAGTGTTTTTTCATTTCCAGCACCGAGGACGCCATTGTTACTATAAAGTATAAATATTATGAATACAAGATAAGATGGAGGGTCGATGCAATGTAATGCGAGGACGGAAAAGCTGCAAATACAAAAATTACTTGCCCATAAGGAGAAAATCTAATTCCAAATAGACCCACGATGGGACAGCATCTGACTTAATCAACACCATTTATTTGGTAAGTCTAAGCGGTAAGTCCGAGCGTTTGTTTTTCTAAGTAAATTCATTTGCATGTCCTAGGAATGAATAAAACAAAATAAGTGCACAATGCCCTGAAGGTTCAAAGCCACTAAAAACAGCATAGTTCAGATCATATCAGACATTTTCTGGAAAAAAAAAGGCAAAACAGGTTGCATACTAAGGACTGAGGAGATATAAAAATCCTTTCATTACAATAAATGTAAATAAATCCTCATGGCCTTTCCTCATGAATTAAAAGAAAAGGATCATGTACAGTCTGATGAAAATAGTTGAGACGAAAATGGGTTTCATTTTGAACTTCTTATACCTTAAATTTAAGTTTACTACTCAATTAAAGTCAAACTTTGATTTCAACAACATATAAAAAACGACTCCACTATTACAGACATATTTACTGGTCCCCACACCATTCATCCTAAATTTTAGTTTCCACCAAAATAAAATTTTACCCGAAAAGTGTCAGTGTGTGTGTAGATTATTTTTGGAACCAATAATTTAAAAGCACTAACCAGAGGTTGCATGCGTTTCTTTCCAATAGGATACTGATAAGGATTTGGAGTCTGCATTGAGAAAGCAGTGAACCACAGGATAAAACCAGAGAGAAGATCAAGAAGCGAGTCTAATGTGGATGCAACAATGGCCAACGAACCACTCTTGATGGATGCATAAACTTTAGCTGCAAAAAGAAGCATGTTTGCAACATTGGATATCCTGATGGCAATCGTTTCACTTCTTGCCAGGTTTTCCTTCTCTTCCTGCAACAAAGGCAAGAAGAATTCAGACCATTCACGTCCTCATATCATCAGAACATATCTTATCTACCTAATCAACGAAGAAATATAAAAATAACATTGTAAACTATAAAATATAACCTTTGTCATTCTTGGAACAGAACCTCGCTCTGCAAGGACATCCATTTCATTGAAGCCCTCCAACATTTCTACCTGTTGCTGATAATACTCTGCAACGTTATCTTCAGGACCTGTACAATCAAGGCAAACACATGAAATGCCTTACATGCAATCCTTTGAAGGTCTCATCAGACATCAATTAATCGAACTGCCTTTAGTCAAATAATGATAGGATCTCATCAAATATGGAAATCGAAATTAAAACCAAAAAATTGCAGACTAAATGAAACAAATGAACACAGAGCTCAGAAATATAAGAAAAGTGCCCAAAACATTTTTTTTTTTTGGATAACCGAGGGTATCGGGGGCCCCACACCCCACTAATCCCAGGAGGCCCTTGCGATTCGACCAGGAGACGCCCCAGTGCTAGACACTAAACTCTTTTCTTCGTTTTGTCCTGCTTGGCTTCCGAAGCACCACGCGGCAATCAACATTATTTACATTGAAAACAGTCTTGAAAGCCAGAGAAACAATGGAGGCACTCACTATTATTATCAATTAACAAAAGTGTCCAATTTTTCTCAATAAACGACATGCTATTGAGCAAATTGAAGGAAACAACTAACAATAAGAAAACACCTCTTGTATTATAATATAAGATATAAGATATTGCTCGTCATGCAAATGAATTAAATAACCCACATACTTCGATCTGACGCTGTTAAGAACAAATACCATACCACACCACTACAATAGAAAAAAAGGAAAATTCAAACCCCTTTTATTACTCATAAAATTATTCCCTTCAATTTTCAGCGCCATTAATATCCCCCCATAGAGCTTTCGCTGTCCATAGTCATTAGACCCACAAAAAACGACTGCAATTAATCGTCCTACACCTACATAGTGGTAAAGCAAAAACGAAAAATATATTCCGAACAAAACCACAGGCAGAGAAATAAAGAAGACGAATCTAGACTGTTCAAATGTGGACTATGGAACTTCGGGAGAAATTTACCTAAAACCCCTAGACAGTCATGGAGCCCACGGGGAGGTTTTTCTTTGTGTTCAGTAGACAAATGGAATCCATCGAAGTTCAACCGCCATGACCGGTCGACGTTTCTCGTCTCCGCCAACAAAAGCTCCACCTCGGAGCCGTCACTATTTACAGGTTCCACCATTTCCCCGTTCACTTTACAAGAGCGAAAACTGAAATCGAATAAATAATAATCTCGTTTCCGATGTCCGATTTTCTGGGGGGGTGGAATGTGTAAATTAGGCAAAAATTAATGGCTTTTTGGGGAATAAATATTCTGGTAGCCGATGGCGGAATTTTTCGAACCAGGAAAGGTGGAACCGAGGATGTCGCGCTTGTGAAATTTTCTGTACTCGCAGCGAGTATCTACTAGGTACTCGCCCTACTGCTGGGTTGTTGATCCACGTATGAAATTAATCATGGGGCCCGAAGAGCTGAGTCATAAGTTGACGTGGCAGGATCGGATGTGATTTGACCAGAGCTGATAGGTGTGAAACGTGTACGGTACCGATGAGGATAAAAAGAGAGTATGGCCGATTGCGGGACGGATCATCACGGAAATTGCTATTCTGGGCCATACAATATCACGTGGTAGTGATGGTAGTCATTTTTGATAGTTTAAAGTCAATAAAAGTCGACAATTTATGAATTTACAATATTAAAATTAAAAGTTATCAATCGTGTAATCTATATATTAATAAAACCAGCACATTTTCCCGCCACTTTTACCTATTTTTTTGAATTAAAAAATTAATTTTTATTTATGTCAACGAGTTTTACCGCCTACATTGCCTTTTCCAACTCGACTTCTTCTTCCAGATACATATATATACGATTGACTCTATTTTTCAATTAAAAAATCACACCGTTAAAATAAGTTAATCCATGTGCAAGTTGGATCAACACAATATAAAATCATGTGAAATTTTTTGTTTTTAAATCTGCTATTTACTATAACGGGATGTATTTGTGTAAAATATAAGTAGCTCTTAAAAATTTTAAATTCTTTTGACTTATCCCCATGTGGATTAATTTATTACACGTG
This sequence comes from Jasminum sambac, assembly GCA_018223645.1. NCBI lineage: Eukaryota > Viridiplantae > Streptophyta > Magnoliopsida > Lamiales > Oleaceae > Jasminum > Jasminum sambac. The sequence continues at coordinate 38,649,297 of CP073645.1, read as the reverse complement.
TATATGTCTTCAAACGCACTTGGTAAACACTAGTAAAATAATAAAATTGTGTTACTCGAGTTGTTACTTTCGTAATGGGTAAGGAAGAAAAGTACTATATGTTTTTAATTATATAATAATAATAATATACTTCAACAAAATTTATTGAGAAATTGGCGCAAATGGTCCAGAAAAAATTGTTTAAGTGCATAAATGGTTTAAAATAAAAATAAGTAGCGCAAATGGTCCAGAAAAAGTTTGATAGTTGCGCGTTTGGTCCAATTGGATGATTTAGTAATTTGTCAGATTAACTTTTTTCAAATAGTCTTTATTTTATCATTTTGTGAACGGTAAATTGTTAGGATAAATTGCATAAAAAGGCAATAACTTTTGGGAGTTATTAAAATCAAGTCCGAAAATTTTAAATTTATTTACATTAGTCCAAAATTTTAATTAAATTATATAATTTTACTTTTTATCTTTGTATCGAAGCGAATTTTATCCATAATTAAATTTATGTAATTAATTTGATACTAATTAGATAATTCTCTCGAAAATCTTCAACGTAATAGGATTTCTTTGAATTACTATAACATTTCAAAAATATTTCTTTTGTATTAAATATGTGTAAATTTTGATTTTAACCAATAATTAAAAATAAATATAATTATTGTTACTAAATAAAATTTTATTACGAATATATCACTGCAAAAAATATACCGAATACAAATAATTAATAAAATCGAATTCGAAAATTAAAAACTTCGTTGTAATAAGCCCATATCTTCCTTGTAATAACTCGTTCTATCAATAAAATTTATTCAACGAGCTTCGATTTTCGAATTCGAATATTTTTAAAAAATGAAAAAAATCAAAACCAAAAAAGAAAAAAACCTACCCCACCCCACCCCCCAAGAAGGATCGAAACCACCACTGCTGTGGTGGTTTCGAACCACCACTGGGCAATGGTGGTTCGAAACCACCACAGCAGTGGTGGTTTCGATCCACCACCACCACCACCAGCGTAGTGCTGGTGGTGGTTCTTTGGGCGGGGTGGGCGAGGTAGGGTAGGTTTTTTATTTTTTATTTTTTGGTTTTTTGAATTTTTTTTCATTTTTTAAAAATATCCGAATTCGAAAATCGAAGCTCGTTGAATAAATTTTATTGATAGAACGAGTTATTACAAGGAAGATATGGGCTTATTACAACGAAGTTTTTAATTTTTGAATTCGATTTTATTAATTCTTTGTATTCGGTATATTTTTTGCAGTGATATATTCGTAATAAAATTATATTTATTTTTAACTGTTAGTTAAAATCAAAATTTACACATATTTAATACAAAAGAAATATTTTTGAAATGTTACAGTAACGTAAAGAAATCCTATTACGTTGAAGATTTTCGATAGAATTATCTAATTAGTATCAAATTAATTACATAAATTTAATTATTGACAAAATTCGCTTTGATACAAAGATAAAAAGTAAAATTATATAATTTAATTAAAATTTTGGACTAATGTAAATAAATTTAAAATTTTAGGACTTTATTTTAATAACTCCCAAAAGTTATGGCCTTTTTATGCAATTTATCCTAACAATTTACCGTTCACAAAAGGACAAAATAGCACTATTTGGAAAAGTTAACGGACAAAATAAATGGAAATCATCCAATTGGACCAAACGCGCAAGAACTACCCAACTTTTTCTGGACCATTTGCGCTACTTATTTTTATTTTGGACCATTTACGCACTTAAGCAACTTTTTCTGGACCATTTGCGCCAATTTCCCAAATTTATTTTTATCATTTATTCATAACATAATTTTTCTTATTTTATGCACATGTCTTTTCGAAGATAAATTTTTTATCAAAGCATACTCTAGATCTCCATTATTAGTGTATGTTCTGGAAAGCTTATTAAAAAAAAAACGATTTTTGAGTATGTGATTAGAAGGGAATTTTTTTTAGGAATGGAACAAGTGGTACAGTGGTCAGATGCTTGCATTCCAAGCCAAAGGTCTGGATTCGATTCTTACCCCCCCCCGGGAATATCCCCCAAGTAAAAAGAAAAAAAAAAAGAGAAATTTTTAGAAAATATAAAAAGGCTCTTACATCGATTAAGCCCATGTTTTCATATAAATTTTAACATATTTTTACACATAAATCTCATAGGATTGTATTACACAAATCTCCACCATTCAATTTCACTCATTCTCTCTCCCTATCACATTAAACCACATAAAAATACACATCCTAACACCCTATAAATAAATTAGTGAATGTAAGTGATTAAAAAAATAATTTTAAATGGTAAAATTTGACAAACCTGATCTTTATCCTGTCAGCCAATCCTTTTTATTATTTTTTTATCCATTCTTTTTTATCCTAAATCAATCACATTCACATATCTCATCACAATCACAAATTTTTCCCACTCAACTCCACTCATTATCTCTCATCTTTTACATTAAAAACAATTATAATTTATTTCCTATCACGTTTCTTAATTTGTGGAGTCAAACATTGAAATAGTGTATATTCCCTGTGATGTGGATAGCCTAGCTCACTTGCATTTCATTGGGACATTCCAGTTTCCTGTATGTAAATGAATGTTCATTATTCCTTTCTCAGTTCATACTCTATTTCTCGGATAGCAAATTAGCAATGTATAATTGTTACCTTCATTGCAAAGGAAAAATGATAGTTAATCGAGCACCATCAGAGATTGAAATAGAATAACTTACACGAACTTTAGGTTGAGGCTAGGTTAACGCTATATCTAGCAATGAAATTTGTCACTATTCTTTTTTTGTAACCATAAGTCAATAAGCATCTGTTATCAGAATTCAACTGTTTATAGTCAATAATCGAGCATCTAGTTCTTCGCCCTGATGACTATATTATGTGTCCTTCCTATCAGTTTTAAATGTGAAACGACCGAATACGAGAGGACTTTTTGATGTGTCCAAATTGATATTTTTTGCATTCTATTCGAAAAAATAATGTCACTTTTTCCCCCTTTTTTGCCGTCAACTAGTGATGACCAAACACGACTTTTCAAGAAAATTGAAATTCAATCAACTCTAAAAAGAATTTGAATTCTCAATGACATCTCAAGGGTCGAATATAGCTGCACTTAATCACTTATAACCAGTCTTTTTTCTCTTTTTTTTTTTTACTATTTTCTATGTGGTAATATATCACGCCTTTAATTGCAATGAAAAATGGGTATAATTTGAAGAGATCGAGATCAAAATGAAATAGAAAAAGAGACAAAAGATGACGAATGTGAAAATAATAGTTCCGTGTGAGATATTGCATTTGCCATGATGGTGGAGGCTGATCAACAACCTGATAATGAAATTTCACAAAACCATTCTCATTTTTCCCTAATGTAGATGTGGACAATTAGGTGGGTCATGAGTCATATGCTTTTACTTGTTTGGAAGACGAAAAAGTGGTCATAATTATTATATTTTTCTTTTGAGATTCCAGTACAAATATCTAGTATTTGATGATTTTAACTAATACCACAAAAAATTTCCAAAATTACCCTTTTTTCACTTTTAAATCCATAGATTTATGTTGTTTTACCATATTGTCATTATTAAAAATCCTCTAAAAATCAATATTATGATGAGTGATCATATAAATTTGAGCGTCTCAATCTTTTCCAAATCGGTTCTCGGTCGCTTCATTCGCATCATTAATACATGTGATGGTCAACAACCATACCATATCATCCCTGATCTTGGTTTATTGATGTGGTGAGGAAAAGTGTATTTACACATGAGAATTTGAAGTACATCACCAAAGTTGCATGATTTCCAGCATTAAAAGGAAAAAAGAAAAAGGTTTTCTAACAAAATAAAAAATTTATCCAAACACAATATATATTCAATGTACCTAATATAGAAAATATGGGTTCTCATTAGGTTCCCACACCGACATGGCACCTTGTGGTCGCGCCACTTTATCTTCAATTTTTTTTTTTGTTACAAATTTTTTTATAGTATTCACATTTGATCAAATGAATGCTACATACCCCTTGATTGGGGTGGGACCCACAAATTTTTTCAGGCATGGATATGTACACGCGTGGGTACTGGATTATTACTCTAGAAAATATATGTATAGTTGACTTACTTCCAATTTCCTTTCGTATACTTTCTGTCTCCTTTGTTTGGAAAGTTTCGCTCCATATGAGAATTTAGTGTTTCATGGATTCTAACATGTTTGATAAGTCAAATAAACTAGCTTATAGTTTATTTTGGGAGCTTATAAGCTCAATCTATTTAAATAAGCTCTGTTTGGTTGGATGTGCTTATTTGAAAAGCTCGAACTTATCTCAAAAGCTTTTGTTACAAGCTTTTCTATTTTAATTCCATTCATAGCCACTTTCCTTTTTTAAATATATCCTTTTATGTAATTTTGTATTTTTTAAACTAACTTTTATACCAATTTTGCCAAACACCTTTTTTTCTCATATCAGCTAACTTTTTAACTATCAATTAGTTTATCAGCTATCAACCAACTTATTAGTTATATTTACCAAACATAGCCTAAGTAGGAACGGGAAACACTAGCCTTGAGGTTTTCGAGCATCATGTCTCTCTTGAATTTATCAAGCGCAACACGTAAGAAGTACTTCCATTATATCTCACATCATTACTCATTATTATTATTAATTTTTAGTAAAATAAAAATTTACAAGAACTCATATTTAACTTTCACCGTGTACATATAATTGCATGGCTTTAGTTATTTTCATATTCTAGAAGAATCGACGATTCAAGGTGTTCCATTGAGATGTACGGTACATAATCTTATTATCTCTTTGCATGATTTTCGGAAAGATATATAATTTGGGGATTCTTTGTTACATGTTATGCAAAAAAATCAAAAAAATTTTTTTTTGACCCATCATTGTCAGACCCATTATATCAATTTGATAACTTTCTCATATTTTTCTTTTTTTTTTTTCCTCAACGGCTCAACCAAACAACTGAAAAGTATTTTTTCAGTAATGCATGTAAAACAATCACTAAGTTGTTGATTTTGGATGAACAAGGAGTGATCTAAATGTTTTGTTGAGTCTTTTAGTTTTACTTATTGGTATCTCACGCCTTGTCAATTAATCATGGATTAACAATTCTTTGATGACATCGATATTTTGTGGAAATTTCAAGGATCGTAAGGAAAATCTAATCTGGTGGAGTTCAGGGATGGATCTGGGGGGCTCGACCGGGTCATAACACCCCGACCCAAAAATAAATACATAAATAATTGAAGTTTTATATAGAATTTCTTTTTTACACATAATTTTAATCGAATTAAGTTTTTTCTTCATTACAGCCCCACGTTTAAATTTCTGGATCCGTCCCCAATGGAGTTTCTAAACCACATTTCAGTAATTAATCTCCACCAAATTAAAACAACTCTTCGAAAAAGACAAAAATATATTTGGAGTGCTTATTGGTCTTCATATACACATCAAGTTAGTCGAGTTAATTGTTTGCCAGAGATACTATAGCACGATGATGATAACTGGCGAATAGACAAGTACTAAATTTAAAAACCAAATTCTTAAATAGTTCCGCTGCATTCAATTTTTTGATGTCACTGCAACATGAATGATGACTTCAGAAATAGGCCGGTGCCACAGTCCACACTATGAATGTGGCACGCAAAGTCGCCTTCATTATCGGCTAGCATGCAACGCCCTCTGCCATTTCCTCCCGGAATGTGTGGGCATGGATTACCACGGGAGGTTGTAGGGGTGGGCAAAAAAATCGCAAAATCTATCAACCCACCCGAATTGGGTTAGTGTAGTTATCGGATTGGAAAATCCAACCCGAAAAATGTTAAAAAAATTGTACATAAAAATATCCTGACTGGGTTGGGTTGGCTTTCAATTTGGTTTTTTTAAAACTGACAGCCGGTCGATCAATGTTGGGTTGGATTAAAAACCAACCCAACTCGACCGATGCCCTCCTCTATCGGAGGGTGGAATGGGCCCTCTTGAAAGAGATTGAATGACAAGATATTTCTTTAGCTATTACTCTCCATCTAAAAGTCTCGTTGCCATAAATTGGATTTTGTCTCCAATTCATTTATTGTATGCACGTACGCACAAAATTTGATATTACAATTTAAGAACTGAGAAGTTATGGTTGGTTGAGTGAGGGGGCCATGCTTTGAAATTTGATGATCAAAGTCTAAATTGAGAAGCACGGAAGGTTTGAACTTTGATTCGTATCAACTTCATCAGCGGAGAATGAGTCCTCCAAAATAATGTTCCTCAAGGCATTATTTATTTGACTTGTTCGCCTCCTTTCATATTCATGGACTGACCTAATTCAAAATAATAACATTGAGGACCTCTAATTACTCAATCAGAAGACACGGAGGACCTCTAATGCAAATTCCAAGCGAACCCAAAACAAGTGTCAACTGACTAAGCATGATACGTAGGGGCAACAAGTGTCAAATGAATCAAAAACCAGGTATCAAATCCAACGGCTGTGAATCCATCAGTTCACAATACTCAAATATCTAAAAATCAAAATTGGGATTCTTTTCAATGAGAATATATTTTTATTTTTTAATAAAAAGGAAAAAATCTAAAAAAATCCCCAATCCAATTCCTTCAATCCTCCCTCCGCTCATGGAGCCTAATAATGACAGCAGTGGACTGAGCTCTTACTTCCACCATCAGCTCCACCGCCAATCTCCGCCACCGCCACCATCCTCCGCCGTTACCGGCAACCCATCAGCAGCGAATGGAGTTGTACCCAACAGTACAACCACCACCAACATGGCGTACCTCCACAGCGTCCCTTCTGCTGTGTCATCTCCTCTGGAGACTGTTAAGAGGAAGAGAGGAAGACCTAGAAAATATGGTACTCCCGAGCAAGCCGCCGCTGCTAAGCGTCTGTCGAGTTCTTCTGCGCCGAAGAAGCGCGAGAACCAGGATTTGGCGGCGCCCGCAAGCGGCGGTGCCGGATCTTCTGGTTCGTACTCCTATTCTTCCAAAAAATCCCAATTAACTGCTCTGGGTAACTCTCTGTTCTTTAGTCTCGCTCTGTCTGTGCTTATGGATGTGTGTATCTAAGCATACGCGTATGTGTTGTGCATTTGTTTTTAGAATTATAATTTATAAATTATAGGCATGCATGCACTCGTATGACCTTCCAATTGTGAATTGTATCTCTCATTTGATTGCAGCCTTTACCCTTTGCATCTCTGTTACATAATTCACCGTTTAGGGGAAAAAAGTAATTGGATTCCGAGGTATTGTGCTTTTATATGCTCTTGTAGAAGGGTCGATAAGCTCTTGAAGAAACTGCTTCATTCTTGAGTTTGCATTCTGCAATATTATGTTAACATAGTTGCTCTTGAGAGCACATGAAAAATAGTTATATTGTTTCAATTGCACAAAATGTTTGATGTTTAATTGTCAACCATTGTTATCCCAACTAGCCTAAGTTCTCCAATTTTTCAATCACATATTCTTTGAGAGAACTATAATCTGAGAATCTTTAGAAATGCAATTAAGAAAAATTAGGTGAAATGTGAAGAATAAGTGAGTCTATGTAGCTCAATTTGGCAAAAGAAGGGAACTTAGACATTTGATACATCATGGTAGTCGATATGGGCCCATTTCCCAGGGCCAAGACAAAAAAATCATTAAACAAAGAGGCTGAGGAATCTTGTGGTGCCGATATGGATATTAAATATATTAATCTTACGCTGTGGTGAATAATCTATGCAAGGTATTCGAAGTTTTGCTTAAAACCCATTCATCACAGAAAGTCAATGCAATAGTATATACATACATATTTCTTAGTAATTTAATGTTGGGGTCACACTTTCGTTGCACTTCATGAGATTTTGGCATATGTTTGTGACTTTGTGGTTTGGTTGTGATAGCTGTTCTTTATGGACTTCATTGTTCTCTGCGTGTTCTAGCCTTTGAGCGGTTAGGATTTATGCCACGGCACCGCACTTTTGTTTTAATTTTCAACCTCTTTAAAACTTGAAATGTGTTATTCTGGATTTCATTTGGCTTTTGATACTAAATATATGCCTCTGTACTTAAAGTTTCTTCCAGTTTCTTCTTGTTCTGAATTGTTCATGAACTATTCATTTTCGGTTTTAACTGTACGAGCAGGCCATTTTCGTGTAATACTTCTCTTTCTACCTGGGTGGTGCAGGCAATGTTGGCCAAGGCTTTACTCCTCACATAATCACTGTAGCTGCTGGAGAAGTATGCTTTTGCACACTGATTATACGATCATCTTTACATAATATTAGTTCTGGTATAAGATGTAGAACCTTGCAGTATTTGACATCAATTCTCTGTCTCATTTGGTGAAGAATATAAAATGATCTTTTCCCTCCCAATCGTGCATTTGTTATTGTGGTTTAATGCATGTTACCTTTTATATTTGAACTAATACATGAGAGAATATTTTAGTATCTCCACAAGAAGAAATTGTTCACCCAGCTCCTTTAAAATGATATGCATTATAATCTAAAAGGGCACTGCGATTACTGTTAATATTAGTTTGTCATGTTACTATTGCATTTGCTTGCTATTCTACTGCATTACATGAGTTGGTCTATGGGTTCCTCTCGTCATGGAAAATATGAAAATAATATATAAATATTGAAATTTTGTCCCAAGATGGTGATCAACAGAAATAGTGTGCAGATAAATCTAGAAATATATCTGGGTTAAACTTAGGTGGAAACTATTGAAGACATGCCCCATAATATCGCCCGAATTCAATGAGTATAAGCTATTAATTGCGTATCCATATCATTACTCATTTTTTTCCACACATCTTCTGGTTGCAGCCGCTATCAACCTAATAAATTAGTTTTTGACAAAATAAAAGTTTAATGGTCACAGTCTAAGTTTTGAAATCATCTTTTTTCTATTCAATAAGGAAATTTCTCCACTTGCTCTTTGTTGAAAGTGGGAAGAAACAATTTTGGCCCAGACAGAAATTGAGTTATATATATTCTTGAGGAATTTGTTTGAGGCATCTAGCTTGTTTATATATTCAAAGTGAGATGACAAGTTCAGAGTTGTTTTTGTCTGCATAAACACATAAATAAATAGTGCATCTGTGTCCTATTTTTCATTATTGCCCTAATAGCTGAATCACTTGACATATAGTAGGACATAAGCAGAATTTATAATTTACTTTATCTGTAATGATGATTGTGACATGAAATTCATGAGGATTTACAAACAGCATGTTTTGACTTTGTATCTCTCTTTTGGTCATTCATATCTAGGTCCAATGGGGATTGTGCAGTAGTGGTTCATTGTTCTTATTAATGCCTTAAATGATACATACAGAGTGTTGTGTGGTTCTCATCCAAAAACATATTCTGTGCATTTTATGGCAACCGTTTTCCTTATGTATTGATAATCTTCACAAAACCAGTTGCATTTTCTAGGATGTAGGTCAAAAAATCATGACGTTCATGCAACAAGGCAAGCGTGAGATGTGTATTATTTCAGCATCTGGGTCAGTTTCTAATGCCTCTCTACGACAGCCATCAACATCTGGAGGCACTGTAACGTATGAGGTAGACACTGCATGATGAATCCATTATCACTGTTTCGCAAAATATTCCTAGGCAAAAATATAATCTGACATATAAGGGTGAACCTGAATAGTGCCAATATCCTCTTGGAATACATTATTTCATAAATTTGAATCATATTAGTGTTTGCTTTCTCAGAAAAGAATACTATCTGGGAAAAATCTGAAAGTTCAATCTTTGATCACTGGATACCATTCAGCTGTTTATGTTTTGTTAAGTTTGAATAGTTCCATATAACATGTGTATTAGCCTGCAGCAAACGAGAAATTGTTATGTGCCTGCCTTGATAGGTTTCATTGTGGAATTTAGTTCAAATTGTTGGCTATAAAACCTAAGCAAAAGGCTTGGGTTACTTGTAAATCTATCGGAAGTTGTTTCTAACCTAAAATAAGATCTATTAGGGTCTGTGAAATATGACCATAGTTGATGTTTTTGCTAAGATATTGAGTACTGGTTTTCATACTTTGAAGTAAGAATAAGTGTTGGAAAATTGAGGAAATGGGAGATTGTTGAAGTAATACTGTTCTAATCATGTCTGTTACCTTAGCAACTTGATTGTAAGTTATCAAACAACAGTGTCATCCATTAGTTCCTGAAAGCACAATTCCTAAGTGGCTTCTTCCTTCTCTCTCAGGGACGATTTGACATAATCTCTCTATCTGGATCTTACATGTATACCGATCTTGGAGGTCGAACTGGAGGACTTAGTGTGTGTCTATCTAGTACCGATGGCCAAATTATTGGTGGTGGGGTTGGTGGACCCCTTACAGCTGCGGGTCCCGTTCAGGTAAAATTTTCACCAAACTCTTGAACAGCTGAGTAACGAATTGTACGATATATTTGTTTTTTCACACATCACATCACTTTTTAAATCAATAGTTATCAAATGGGACACATATTGCCACATACGTGTGATGTAAAACTCGTACTATCTCGTTCTACCAGTAGCATTTCTCGTGATATATATCATCATATATATCATACAAGTTTTCTTAGCATTGCTCACCTAATATTTGAAGTTGTTACCAGGTCATAGTTGGCACTTTTCTTATCGACACCAAGAAGGACACAAGTGGAGCTAAAGGCGACGCCACTGGCGGAAAGTTGCAATCACCGATCGGTGGGCCATCAGTTTCAGGTGTAACTTTCCGAGCACCATCCGATTCTCCTAATTTGAACATTGGTGGAAATCAGTTTATGATCCATCATAGAAACATGCAGTTCACACATTCAGATCCTATGGACTGGAGAGGTAAAACAGGTCTCGACTCTCCTGAAAACGGTGATTATGAGCATATGCCGGAGTAGAGAAGGTGGGTCCCTGTCAGTTTACATGCTAATTTTGTGGACTGAAGAAAGACGAAAATATTAACTGAAGACCCTCTGGGAGTTTACCAGTGTACAGGTTTGGCTAAGTTTTTGTTTCGGCAGCTGAGCGGTGTAATTCTTCTGTGTAGTGCAAATCATTTGTCGACTCTTCGTTTTCCGTTTGTTTTCTCGTTCATGTTTGTGCGCCAAGTTTGCCGGTACGTTTTGATATATAAAATCATTGTGTTTGTTATGTAGTAATTGACGAGATTGGACGTTGAACAAGATTTGAGTTTTGCATTACAAGCAAATAATTTATAGTTGACTAAGATTTTTGAATGTGGAAAGACAGTGTGTGTATATATAACAAATAATTTGATCTAATTATTAAATTATTATAGACGGAATCTATTGGATGTAATTTTTTATTTATTGAATCCATCATGGTATAAAATGATATGATTACCCGTTTCCATTGATGGTTTGTCACACGTCATTATTTTAAACAAATAAATAGTGTCATGGCATGGACGGAAATGAGTTATCCGGGCTCCTTAAAAGTAGGGGACTTTCTGGTCGAGTTTCAAACTGTCACATTTCATATGGCAATTTGATATGCTAATTGGAGTTTGTTTTTCATGTTTTTGTTGTGTTTGCAGTTTTACGGATACAACATATTCAAGCTTCATTCCACGAAAAATGAACGCATTCCTGGGAATATAACACTATTACTGCAACGACCTGAAAGTGTAAATTTCATGCGAAAGATTTGCATAAGTTTCGACATATGCGTGCGGTCAAATTTCCTTCCAGAAAGAATGCGAATTTATTCTTTTGTAATTATTTACATTCTGAAACAGTGAATTCAACTGACACAAAGCCCAATCCAATATCATCATTTGGGGGGAAAAATTGAAAGAATCGCATTTTCTTCACTTGCCAACAAAGTACAAGTACCCAAATGAATACCCCCACAATACATCATACAACATGCTCAGCTAATAGCCAAAACAAAAATTGGGAACAAAAGAAGACAACTGCAACCTAAAACTGGGACTCCGGGAGTCTAAAGGAAATCTGATTGCAATTCCAGTTGGAACAAAGATTGAAAATCATCAATCTTGTCGCTTGTGAATCTCTTCACCAACGAGCTTGGTCACTAAGCTCTGATCATTAGATGGACTATTGCTATTCAAAATATTATACAATGCTTGCAATTCATCTGGATTTGCCTTCTTAAACAGGCCATCAAGTATTGCATTAACCTCCCTGGAAAGAAATTGGTTACCTTTCCCGGGTTCTTGATCATTCAAGGGGTCAGATGTCACGGTAATGTTACTGCCGTTGTCTCTTGAATGAGAATGCTGAGGAATCTGCATTAAGGGTCGTGATTTCCAGTAATCTGTACAAACTCGTTTCTTGTCCATTGCTTGAATTGCCTGTGGAAGAAGGAAGATATGCGTCAAACAGAGAGACAGAAGGAGAGGCCCTCAGCATCAGCAAGGACAATTTCCCAGAAAATAAAAAAATAAAAATGTTGGGAACCAAAGTGCAAATGGAGTGAAAGGCTGGGGACAATTGGCGTAATTTACCCCCGATTTTATCTATCAGGTCATATACCAATGAAAGCCAATAACAAGATTCATTCAGCAGTCAGCAGTGTCACCTGTACAATTGCTGGAGAAGAAAAGCCAAACATTTCCATGCCATCAAGACTTCCAGGAGGCTGCAAAGGAGGAAGCTTAGTCTTTCCTAACTTATGTTGCTTTGTGATTTCTTGATTTACTCTTTCACGGACAATTTCCCAGCATTTGGCAGCCGAGACATGAACGAAGACTTCACTTGGACAATGCTCTAAAGAGACCTAAAGGATTCAATTTATCACCACAACTGAAATTAGCACTTCGAGAACAAATCAAGAAAGTAGGTGCAGCATAATCTATGGCATTTGCATGTGAACCGCAAACGAGCTGTTAATTTGTCAGACAAAATGTACAAAGCAAACTTGCATGAGAGATTTCTAATCAATAAAAAGATTTAGTACCATAAATAAAGGTTCATCACGTCCGGCATCAAGAATTTCAGAGACATAGTAGCACATAATTGAGGGATCTAGAACATCCATGTATCTAACTCGACTCCTGAATCCTGCACTCATCAAAAAAAAAAAAAAAAAACAAAGGAGATAATTTAAATGGAGCTCCTTAATATATAGCATCATGGCCATATGTTGTATGGACTTGAGAACACGTCATACCCTTTGGGTAAATGGCCCGACTATCGCACCATAACTTTGCAGCGTTAATAACTCCAAAGTCAAGAGCTTCGACATTGCAATTTATCCTCCTAACTACTTTTGCAATTCGAGGCCCCTTCTGGCGATAATTTCTATCCAAATTACTCTGACAGCCAGATGGATTACATGGTCCACTTTGTACATTTTCCATTAACCTCGGCTCAGGATCCAAATCCAACCTTTTGTGACCATCTTCTTTAGTAGGTTTTTCACCATCATAACATTGTAGCTTCAAGCAACAATCAGTATTGTTCTTATTAGACTCAACAGCCTCCTTTTTAGCAGGACAGTTCTCATTGTGTTTTTTATCACTTCCACCAGTACAACAAAATCCTCGGATAGACTCAAGGTTTTCAGCTTTTATACCCTCTGAACTAGAAAAATCGTTCATCCGTATGCGTAATACTGTTGGACTAGTGGTAGCTGTCAAGGATGGATGCTTAACATCATTAGCTAAACTTTCCATATCACAGCCAAAGCCGGCTGTCTTCTGCATATGTCCTGTGTGCTTCTCAGAAGTGCCTTTTCCAACTGCAGGCTTAGTGCTGGACTCATCCCACTCATCATCACTTAAGCATATAATACGTTTGCTTCCACCAAATGATGTTTGCTTCTGTTCAGCTCTCCCAGAAACTAAATTTTCAGTAGAGGACAAGTTCACCTGTGAGAACTGAGATAACGGTATTCCATTTATCATAGCCGAGTGCAAGGAGTCTTCCTTTTTATCTGGAAGACTCTGCTTTTCTGCCTTAACTTCAAGCAAAGATTTGACAGACATAGTTGATGACTCTCCAGATGGTTTATTATTTTGGAAAGAGCTTGTCTGGCCATTAACGTTCATCTCTTTTGTTGCCATTTTACCCGTAAGCCCTGGGACTTGGGATTTCTCTTTTAACAGATGAGAACTTAGAGCTAGTCCAAGATCTTGCTTCGCCCATCGATACACTGCACTTAGCTTCCCTTCCAATGCTTCGACCAACATGTTCAATTCAATAATGTCATAGCGGAAAAGGAAGAACTTAGAACCCAAGGAACAGGAACACAACTGTTTTGCATGGTTCAAGCACGCATATTTATCAGGTGAACACAAGTGACAACCTGCAGCAGACAGATGCAGATCAAATAGGCATATGCTGCATTCCCTCTCGCAATTAGCATCAAAAGAGCTCTCCATCTTCAAAGTCTGCAAGGAACCACAAAGGTATTCTCTTCGGCACCGCTCCATCTCCACACGCATCTAGCCGAAAATGGCATGGAAACACATCATATAGGTACAATTGGCACCAAATATATAAGGATAATGACATTAATTTCACGCTCTCAACAGAGATTTGGAAATTTGGTTCAGCAACAATGGTTAATTATCTGATGATACATAATAAAGAATTACTAATAATACAAAAATTCATAGAGAAACCACATGTGTAGCACATACTCCCGTACAAAAAGAAAGCCCCAAAGGAGAAGGGATCAAGGAGATCTCTCTTTTTCCATGCCCCAGGGGACCCCCTGTCTGAAATTCTTATTCAAACAGCTTCACATCTCAAGTTATGGTGGTACTTACCACCATCTAAATTTGGTTTTTCTAGGACAGAGACTAGTCAAGATAGCTCAATCCAGGTCATTGAGCAGGTCCTGATGGCATATAGGTTTTTTATGACCAAATTTTCACATAAATCACGATTAAAAATAATATGAATAAGATGTCGTTTCCACAAGATTCTATTCCAGAACTAACTATTGTTGTACTTATTTCCTACCTATGAGATGCCAACAAATAGCAAACATCTCGGAAGGGCAAAAAAAGGCTCTGAAACACACTTTTGAAGGTTGAACCAGTTTAATGTATGACTCGCCTGTAGAGAGATATGTAAAAGAGATCAGTCAGAAAGCGGTTTATAAACACTTCCAGTTATAAATGGATCTGGTC
Source organism: Jasminum sambac (assembly GCA_018223645.1). NCBI lineage: Eukaryota > Viridiplantae > Streptophyta > Magnoliopsida > Lamiales > Oleaceae > Jasminum > Jasminum sambac. Next base: position 38,634,158 of record CP073645.1, on the reverse strand, counting down.
AAAATTTTTACCCACATCTTTGTGGGACCGACAATACTACGTACTCATTTCTATCCATTTGACAATTATCAACTCTTGCTGCATATAAACACTACCCAAACATACGCATGGACTTTGTGTGGAAGTTTTAGATCAAATGTGGATATCAGCCAAGTATTTACCTTGAGTGCTTTTGATAAGATACCATCCTTTCCACAAGCATCCTTCCATCGTAAGTTATCAGTAGTATATTTTCTGAGTAAATTGAGTTCCCAGTTTGCTTTAACAGCCTCCCTAGCAGCCCCAAGCAATAATTTATCATGTGAAATCGAAGTCTTTCTGGCTTGCTCACGATAAAGCTCAATGGCATTTTGCCCATGGGACAACCAGTCAACTGGAGCAACATTAACTGCTTCAGCACAGTTAAAGCCACAGTTGAAGCCAGCATGATATGCTCGAGGAAAGGTGAGAACAAACTCTCCAGGATTTTGAACACATCGATAAACAGGGACTCCCTCAGATTTTAAAATAGACGGTGAAAGTTGTGTGACCTGCACAATAATAACAGACTAAAGATGATCAATATGGTAGAAGAAGCACTAGCGGAAGAAGTCAAAAGGTGTATACTGAACTTCTAAATCAACCATGTAATTCCTACAAAGTGTAAACGTGCCATCAACAACCACGCAATGCTAAACAACTCGCTTTTCTCGAGGAGAACAAATTCAACTAGGAAGGCTCAATCAGTAAATTCCATTCCATGGATGAGAAGGAAATGGCATCAAAACTGACTTGGCAACCTTTTATTCAATAACAAAATGAAACATAGATTGAAGATTGCTCCTTTAGACCTTTACAGTTGGACATTTAGAGAAGCAAGTCAGTGTAGACTTTTGAGTGTATAATGTGATCCCAGATATTCATCACAGAAACACTGGTATAATAGCCAACATTTCCAGTTACCTTCTTTTGTATTACATTTCTCTCATGCTTTCTATAGGAAGCAACAAGTAGAAATTTTTCTCTATACCCTCGTTCGGTCGGCATCAAGCTATTCCAAGTTATTCTCCGTATCAAACATGGTCTTGAAAATGTCCTATAAGTTCATAAGATCCATTGATGAAATTTTATTAAACATCAATAATGCCCACCCTTTTCCAGGATCCAGTGGCTTTCTGAAGGGCTTTCCTTGTCCTCTTAGGCATGAGAGAATTTTGGTTTGAACTTAAAGTTCATTTTTACGAATTTGATAACATGTCTTAGTAACAATCTAGACAATCACACCAAACTGTCAACACCTGTTAAACATGTTGATAAAATTTGACAAGCCACATGAAATGTGCATGATGGAGAATAAGTAAAATAATATTTAGAGGTCTTATTAGATTAAGAACAAATGAAGTTTTATCCGATTAAGCTTTTTTTAACAGATTTTCTAGTTTGATTTAAATAAAGATTCTATAATTATTTTTCCATTTATATTAGGTTTTTATAGTCTATATATACAGACAGTCCACTCCATTCTCATGGAATATTACGAGAAACTTGCCGGTTTCAAGCAAAACTTCGATATCTTCGTTTCCATTTGAAAGAAGCCTTCCTGCAAAAATGATATCTCGGACGTTTCTTTCCTAGTTATTATAAAGGAAAAAGCTCCACCTGGTTGGATCAATCCTATTCTAGAACTAAACTCATTCCTTCAATCGACGGTTCTTCGGGGCACCGATTGATCTATCAGAGGTTGGGGGTGTAGTCCTAAAAGCTCAAGAGATACACTGGTAGCTGTTCAAGGTACTAACAGAGACAGTGGTTTAAAGGGGAAATAAAAGTAGTGCAATACCATCTCCAACTGAGACCACTCGACCGATCCATTAGAACATATAACAGAGGATTGAATGCGGGAAAACTTCATCATTTTTTTCCTTAGTAAGAGTAAGCGCGCCCTCAGTTGAGAGTTGATTCGTTACAATTTGATTTCCCATTTAGATTAGGTTCTTATATTCTATATACAGAGGGTCCATTCCCATGTAATATTACAACTTATTATAAATTAACACATTTCCTCCCTCTAAATTCTTCTCTGTCCCCCCTCCCTCCCTCCCTCCCTCCCTCCCTCTGCCCTGCTAGCTTTTCTTTTCTTCCCTTTCCTCTCTAATTACTTTACTATTGATTTAATTGCATCTTGTCTCAGTGTAGCTAAAATGTGGTAAAAGTACAAAATGTTCAGTTAAATTTGAAGTTTCAACAAGTGACCACCTAACTGTTTCGCGGAATTTTAGCAATAGCAAACAAAGCCCAAGAATTAAAAAATTAAGACCTTGTTCCGTTTTGATCCTTCTCAAAAATCAATTGCAACCACACATTTCATTGATGTTACAGCAATTTCATACTTCTAAAACTTTTCCTTAATCTTCAACGACACATTTGAAAATCATATTTCCAAAAATTTCAAAAAACGCTGAGAGTCCCTTCCATTTCTTACTGATTATAAATGAGTTGGTCATTTAGTATGTTATTCATATTTATTATACTCTAAGAGAATAACGAAGAGATAAAAAGGGAAAACTATAGACAGACGTATAAATTTATATATTATGAAGATCCATAAAGATATATTTTGAGGACTACCGATAATGATCTTTCAAATATTATTTTTATTCAAATTGGTTGTAATTTCCTAGTTGGACTTATAGTTATTTTATATATTAGTCAGTTTACTACTTATATGAAGTCTGTTTAAACCCCATAAAAGATGGTTAACACTTTATTTTAATTCGCTGTCATATCAAATAAACTGCAAACAATTCCTCTCAATGTTCTTCATCTCTTTTTCCTCTCCACTTTCTTCCATCTCTCTACCCTCGATTCTTTTCTTTTTAGTTATTGTATTTTTACTAGTATCTGTTGGGACTAAGTACATGAAAAGATGCATAGATTCAGATATAATCAACAATATACACAATCAAGAATCAAACATGCACAAATGTATTTCATAGAGAATTAGAAATGGTGCTTTTTAAGTCTTTGTTTTGAGCTTAAATATGTGCTTCATGCTGGACGCCTCCTGCCTTTCCTTCCACTTCTACTCCCTCTGAAATGTAGGATGAGAATACTCAACATTGTTGAGAACAACAAAACCAAATCAAAGATACTGCAATTAGATTTGAAATGGATCAAAGGTAAATTTGGTCACAAACCTGGCCTCCTCTCAAATCATTCAAACAGCAGTCATGACAGGAAAATGAGAAAAAACTGCCAAATTAATTTTAATGCATATAGCACTTGGCACTTGCAGATTCATAATTCATTGTGAAATAGGAAGGCGGTAAATGAGCCAACCATTAACTACTTCCAAGTTTGCAGAGTAATTTGTGCAGACAATAGCTACAATGTCAAATTGGCTTCTTTATTTTTTATTACAAAATAGATATACTTACCAGCTTATGAAGCAAGTCGGGCTGCTCTTCAAAAAGGTCAGGCAAATGTTTCCTCATGGCCGCTTCCAGTTTAAGGGCATCAGTTCCTGCAACACCATACCAAATCTTCGGAGCTCCCCAGTGCATGTAGTTTAATGAATACAAGTGGTGGTCCTCAACATGCTGCTAACAAATAGGAGAACGTGAGAAATGAACATCTATGAAGTTAAAGGCACTTAATTCTCAAAGTCATATCCTATTTATATTGCCTGGCAACTAGAAGTGTGAATAACTGTCAGCTTGTCAGGTTCAGACCTTAAAGGCAACCATTTAAGACGTTTTGGAATTATAGGTAAACATATTACAGCCACGAGTTCTTTAACCCTTGGCTGCAGATTTTTACCACCAGACATTAGAAGCATGGATTTGGAGGATAATTTTAAGTTAGTGCCTGTTAGCAAACAAATCTAAATGCATTTTAATGCATTCTTTTCAAATTTCGAATTTGGTCAAACAAATCACATCCATATATCTCTCCACTCATTAAATCTCCACGATCTAACTCCACTCATTCTCTCTCTTCCTAATCATAAAAATACATTAAAATTTATCCACTAACACCCTCTTACTATCTTCAAGGCAGTGATACAAAAATTTGCATAAAAAATATAACTACGATGGCCAAGGATATTATCCAACTCCAGATAACCACAGAAGCAGCTTCTCCCCATAGATATCTTATTCCTGTAGTTCAAAATGGTGTGCTGTTCCACTTTAAGAACACCATGAGCTTGTTTGACAAAAGGTTTTTTTTTAAAGAAGAAGAAAAGTGATTCTTAGGGATAATGCATACTTAAAATAAAATTAAAAAATAAATAAATAAATAAAAGATTGAGGAAGGTTATGGGAAACATGAAAAATAATTTTTATTTTATTTTATTGTAGAATATTTGATCGAAAATGAATATCAGAACAACTGATTGTCAGAAAAGTTTTAGTAAACAAGCATATATATGCAAACGAAGAGAAATTCCATTTTACTTACCCAACAAAATGAAGAAAAGCACATTCCTAAATACATCCAAGGGACCAGAACTCCAGATATGTCAGTGCTTTCAAATGAGAGCACAGAACCAGGAAGCCTAGGTAAGTTATTCAAGTTCCACCCAGAATTCGCATATTTGACGTCACAGGCGGAACCAGCTTGATGAGAATACTTAGGAAACCCACTGCCAAATTCTCCAGTTTCTAAGTCAGCCCCATAAAGCACCTACAGACGAAGACAGTAGAAAATTTTTACTGGGGAAATAAAAAAGCCAACTGATAGACAATTGAACTTTCTAAGGATATTGGTGACATAAATATTACCTCTACTTCTTCTGTTGGTTTTTCCACCATCCGCCAATACTCACCCTCTATATCCTCCACTGAAGGCTGCCACTGCTCTTTGAGCATGGTTGTGCTACCTCCCATATCTGAACTACTATTGTTAGATCTGAAGTACTGGGCCTTAAAATCATCTGCATACTTCTGAAATGCATCCAATGTAAATTCAGGACCTGGTTCAAACCCAAATCTCTCGGTCTCATAGACTTCAACTTCACCAGGAACCGTGAGTTCACCAATACCAACCCCATGCTCAACTCCAGCTTTGATGCACCTCCTCCTTTTTCTCCTCTTCTGGTAACTAGTTTGCAACATCTTTCTCGCTGAATCCCGGTTTTGAAGTTTATCGATACGCTGGATACGAGTGCTAAACTTGGATCTCTCCCATATATTCTTTTCCTTGAGGGGACAAGGAGGTTTCCATGAATGAGGAGGCACTATGCGACAAATTCCATATGTTTCTGCTTTAGGGCGTATGCTTGCAATATATTTTAATGTATCTCCAAACTCCTGATAATAAAATATCCATCAAAACAGTGTTAACTATGTAATTATTTTAAGTCCAAAGACGAAATAAATTTTAAGAAAAATGCTAAAATGTTAGGGACAAAATGTCCGGGTATAGTTAGTGGGAAATTGAAGTGGGTAAGCATGTAGTATAAGTCACAATGAAGACCTCTTCTGTAGGGTAAAACACAGGAGCATCCTGAAGATCGGGTCTCTGAGCTTCTTCCGCACGCCAAGTTGCAAGGACCTGATCCAGATTAATATCTTAAACATACGACGAGGAACAAGGTAATATATGAAGACCATGTCAGTTTCCATTCGCCGAGCTGCTTTACAATTGCAACAAAAAACGGATGTTGGAGACATCCAAAAGCAACTGTTCATGTACTTCCAACTTTTTAAGTGTAATTACAGAAGTACAAAACCATTTTCAGTTAAATGACAACTAGTCTAAACCATTAACCTTTTGGCAATTGCTACATGCTTCACATCCACGAATAACCCCTTTTGGGAGGCGGGTCCTTAAAGAAGGGTTCTGCAAATATAAGAACCAAATATCAAAAACAAATGTGGGGTAAGAGAAGTGGTTACACAAATAACTGACAGGAAACTTGATGTACCTGCTCAAAATCAGACTCATCGCCCAAATTGTTATCAAACTGGCTGTAGTTTATCCAAGGTCTACGTCTAAGGGACTTCATGAATTTCGAATCATCACTGCTCTCAAACTCTCTTTTTATCTGAACCAGCTGTTTTCCAGAATTACCAGCAGAAGTGCTGTTACTACTGATTTTATTATCGTCCACACTCTTTAGGGTGAAAGGAGCAAGTGACTCAAAACCAGGTGGAATTGAGGAAATTTCCATGTTCTCGTCTTTGACACAAGGTCCAAAAAGTTCTGTCCCCATCACCACTGGAAAATTGAAAGAAACCACATCTCAGAATTGATGGAATATGCGTCTCTCTCTCTCTCTCTGTGTAAAGGTTAGCTGATGCTCTGATTTTCCAAAAGTCGGGAAGAGGAGAGATCACCTAGAAGTTATACTCAATTGACGGTGTAGAACTACAGACTCTAGGAATGAACTTCGGTTTGTAATATCAATTGTCAATGCTGAGCATCTGAAATCATGTGAATTCCAACAGTCAACACAGAACTAGAAAAATAAAGGGTAAATTTTCTGCGGTCACAAGACAGTTTATCTAACATATCAAGCAATAACAAGCAAAAGTAAGCAAAAGAGACGAAATATAACATCACATCAGTCAAGTTAAATGCTACATCATTTTCTTATTATTCATAGAAGCAAGTATCAGCAGACGACTTGGAAGGGATGTGGAAACAAAATGGAAGACTACACCATATATTTAATAAAATCACACTAGCAAAATAATCTCCTTTGATAAACAATGCTAGGTCCAGAAGACAGGCCACCACCCCCACCACACCACACCACCAAATAATAATAATAATAATAATGAAAGAAAGGAAGGAAGAAAGAAAAAGAGTATGCTATTTACTTGGATGCAACCCCAAATAAAATATATATTAACCACTTTACTAGGAAAAGAAAGACATCTAATCAACACTAATCCTCTGCAAATCAAAATATAGAAACTGGCCAGAAAAATCAAAGAAGAAATCCTTTCCCTCCGTTCACAGGACAATGTTGAGAGAGAGGGGAGAGAGACTGGTTGTCTAAATTACGATAGAATATACCAATTTACGAACAGGAAGATGACACAAACTGACAAACATCTTATGCACCCTGCATGATTTCTGCCATACAAGCCAAATTACATTTGTGAGCTTATTGGCAACAAAACAAAATTCACAAACTATAAAGGTTTTGATTTCATCAAACCCATTCAATTCCACAAGTAACATAGGGATAGCGAGAAGGTCACTGCAGTCACTCTTAACTAAAGAGGCTTTTTGTTCAAGTTCATTCTCACCAATGCCATGGACAAGGACTTTTGAAGCTATGATAGTAATCTAAATGCCATTATTAACATCACAGCAACAATTAAAACAGATCCTATGAGTTTGCTGATCATCAAGTTTGCAATGTAATATTTGATGCCAAATTGTCACCATACAATTCCATGCAATATATTTTACCAGTCCAACGATAACACGATACTTTGCTAACTGCTCAGCCATTCCATCTGCTCACATCCCAGGCACTTTTTTACGTAAGTGTTCCATACAAAATGACCCAGAGAAGGAATTCTGACGACATTGGACAATTCTTTAGATGGATTAGCAATTTTCAATTGTCTCAGTGTGACCTTACAATTGCAATTATACGCTGCCAAGTTTTAAAGGCAGACATGCATTCCATCAAGCTAATTATTTATTAATGAAAAAGCCTTTTGTTTGTTAGCATCACGCATTTACTGATTACCAAGGAAAAACCACACACAGCAATATCCAATTTAACAATAAATAAATACTCACATTCTCTGATCCAAGGATCTGAATCTCTTTTGTCCTCCATGCACTGCACCAAAATGTTCCAGGAAAAATCAAAAATTCTGAAATAATAACCATATATCCAAAAATCTGATAGCATGAACATGCAATCCTTAAACCTCAGAGTCAAAATTCAGCAGATCTAAACCCTAGCCCTAACCCTCAACTTGATGGATAATAATAGAAACAGAATCGATGCTCACAAATTCGCTTTTAGGTCAGTAAAAACTGAAATTAAATTGCTTAGACAAAACCACCGTGAATACACTTCGAAGTTATCTCCAAGCAAAACCCCCCACGAAGAAAATATAATATAATTACATATTATATAAAATTAAAAGTAAACCCTACACTTGGAGCCAACATTGACTCCTAATCCTTGATGAAAATTCAAAATTCCCATTTCACACACACCTCACTAAATTCCATGATTTTCAGCTTCATATCATGTACGGATAAAGTGAGAAATCATAATTTAATTTCATCAACAAAGATAACGAGAAATTTAAGAGATCAATTGGCAATTGCTATAATAATAATAATAATAAAATTACATTGCTCAGAAAGGGGGAAAAATAGGTCACACGCAAACCATGGGCACCCTTGGGCATAGAAATTAATGCAACATAAATACATAATAAGGTAATTTTTTACTTTAGAGCATGTGTCAATTGTTACTGTGAGCCACTGGAGTTGCCTTTCTGTAGGGTGCCTGTGGGAGATGGTATTCTCCCGATATTAGAATGTGATAATTTTTTATTAATTTTGAAATAATAAAGTAATCTTATATATAAATTTTGATTGGTCGATATAAACGATACAAAGATGTTATTCAGTGATGCACAAATATTTTAGAGGAGATCAAAACTCTTGTTCTATATTTGTTTCTTTTATACGGACTTCTCTATGTTGATTTCCAATTTTTTTCTAGGAGGCGAAGACACAAAAATTTAGAGACGAAGATACAAAAATTTAGATAGGTCTCGTGTATCTCATTTACCCCATTTTTTCTATATAAATTCTTGTTCCATATCTAGAAATAGACACCATTTAAAATTCTTTCATTACTATTTTATTATTATTTTTAATTTATTTCTACATCTCTCTTCTTTTTTACTTTTCTTTTTTTTATATACATCTCTTTCTATTCATCTCCAATTAAAATAATTATCTCTATCTATCTTTCTTCTCTACATCATTATATAAGTCACATCCCTATTTGAAATGGCCTTGTTAGGATGTGTTTCATTGGAGATGGAAAATATAGTTGAAACATATTTTTTATCTTAAATTTATTTATTTATTTATTTTATATTTGATTGTAACATGGAATATGAATGACAATATCTTTTTGCACGCATATGAAAAATATGGATTCTAACAACGCGTGATTGCAATATGGAACATGAAAGAAAATAACTCCATGTATTCGATGAAAAAGTGTCCGCATAGAATTACTCAGTCGAATATAACTCTTTTTAATGGACTCGTCATTTTATTTTATTTTTGACAAAATCAATAAGATTTAGACACCTGATATTGTTGTCTCAATAATTGTGATCATTCAATAAGTTATTTGGTAGTTCAACTTGTGCTGGCCGCTCATTTATGGATTAATTGTATTAACTTTAAATAAAATATGTTTTTTATATTTTAAAGACATACTCGTCAAATATTATTTCTAACAAGTTTTCCATTTCATCTAGGAATTGCAATGAGGCCAATTTAGAACCTGGAGAACCCACACTAGCATGTCATCATATTTAAATTTGTTGTGGGGCACCCCACCGATCGCAACATGGGACGAGCAAGCTTCTGCGACGCGCCTTCTTCAATGAATTCCAGTGCCTCCATGGTTGTCCTAATATGCAGAGTGGCTACAATTTGGTCGAAGATCTTTTGTCATACAAAGTGCAAAATTTCCTATCGTCAATAAATTATGCACCTTCCATGGGAATCTAAGTATTCACACATAGAAAAGTCAGAATCATACATTGCTTTAAAAACTAGCAAAAATGGCACATCTGTCGCAATAGTGGAGACTCACTTGACGCGTCAAAAGTCGCAAATATACTTGGAAGAGGCTAATGAAGGAAGTAAACAAGTTGATCAATCAAAATAGAGTGCTTAATAAAGGAATAGACCGCCCATAAAAAGTGAAGGCCATCACCAGGGATGGAACCAATATTTTTATTCAGTGAGGGTACGGTCATTTAATGTATTCATCAATTTTTCTTCTAAATTAAATGTAATACCCCGTCCAGTTTCATAGGTGCTTTATGATGATATGATGAAGTTTGATCATGATTTAGATGTGACTGACATGTTTATTATTCGTTTATTATGGTATGAGATGTGTTGACATTTGATACGGCCTTCAAAACTAGTATAGAAAGTAAGAAATCCTGCAGATTGAAATTTACGGCCGTAAGGTTAGTATGTAAGGCCGTAAATTTGTGAGTTATGGCAGTGATTTTTAAGTACGACCGTAAAAAGTTAAGTAGAGGATCCTAAATTTTTCAAAGAATTTTGTACGACCGTACATTTCATTGATACGGCAGTAAGTGGATGGTTACGGCCGTAAACCGTTTTTTTACGGGTGTAAACATTGAAATAGAGAAAATGTGGAAAAGTGTTAGAAACTTTTATATGGTCGTATAATTGAGTGACAAGGCCGTAAGTTTATAAGGATACGATCGTATGTATTAAGTTACGGCCGTAAGATCAAAAAGGGGAAAAAGATGGTAGATTTACAAAAACTTTTATACGGCCATAAGAAATATTATTACGACCGTAAAAGTATGGGTTATGGCCGTAAATGTAAGTCGGCATAATTGTTGGGATAAGTTTTTAAGGTTTTGGACTTGTTCTTTTCTCCCATATTCGGCCCCCACATACCTTAACACCTCAAGTGACATCCAAAACTCCTCCCGAAGGGTCCTTGAAGTATTTGTGGATTATAAATCATTTATATCACCGTTATACTGTAATTGACCGACGAAGGAAGAAGGGAAAGCTACCAATCCATTTCTTAACTTGGTTCTTCAAGTGTGAGGTAAGTCATAGATGTATCTACTAGGTAGAAGGTATGGATATGCTTGTGTGAACCTTAGGTAGGTGATTTATGCAAGAATTACGGGATTTCCTTACTTATATTGATGCCAAGTGAGCTTATGATAGGTTATGTAAATCTTAGCATCATAACATACTATATGTGATGTTGTGTATTTCTTAACATTATAATATGCTATATGTGACGTGGTTATGATGTCAATTTGATATGGTACGAGCTTTGCTTGAAATCAAGGCTACTAAGACAATGTTTGCATAGCTATGTCATTCGGTGTGCGATCAAAGAGTTACCTATCATGTGTTGTATTATGTGAATATTAAGAATAGCCAATATGGGGGATCTAAGCCCCAATTATGATGTGTTGCCCTAATGGGGAGTTTTAAGCTCCAACTATGATAATATGTCCGGCAAAATGTTATACGATGGCATCAATGTAAACATATGATTCGCAACGGGCTCCTCTTTATGAATGTGATAGGCATTTGCACTTGCATCTATTTCCTACTGAGCCGTTATGACTCATTTTAGGTTTTTATCTGCGTGTATAGATGATGCCGGGATTAGGAAACAGTTGGGAAATAGCGGAAATCCTCTCGAGCTTGAGCCGAGCCGGTGTGCGGAGAGGGGAAACTAAAGGTTTTGGGCAAATATGATTGTAACCCTCGTGTTGTTATACTTTTGTAATAAGATTACTTTTGTATATTTAATGTTAAAACTATCCGCACCTTAATGGAAAAACTATCTTTTGAAATGATCTAATACTTGTGGGGGTTTCATTATGTGTAATTCCGCCTCTAATACCGTCATTTATAAGATATAGCGAGACGTACTAAGGAGGGCATTACACTAAATTTCCTTTCTATAGAAGCTATGTGATGTGGTGACTCCACGTTTAAATAAACAAATGTCATAATGACAATTTAGGAAAAAAATTATAGATTTTTCATTGAATATTTAGAAATTATTTCTCTATTTTAAAAACTTACAAAGTTTATAAGTTATTCCATTTCATAATGTTTTACAATTTAAAATTAAATAAGTCAAAAAATATTACAGAGTTGAATTTAATGAAAGAATTTATGGGTAAAGGGACAAATAGTATTTTTACTAATTTAAAAAATTATATATATATATATATATATAAGTGGAATTTAGGTGGCATTTACTCATTTTATTTGGACTACCCAATTAGTTGGAGATGAAACACAAGATTTTCCGTAGAGTCAAATGCACACGAGAATTGGACTTTCAAATGTTAGTGCTGTCACTGGACCGCACTGAATATAAGGTGGTTTTGCCACTGGCCATCACAACTATGAAAGTGAAGTAAGGTAATTACCAACATTAACAACATTAACCTTATTACCAAGAACAATTAGTTGGAATGGGACTCATTGAATAGCTATACTATTATTAGAGGACCTTATGTGGAACAAAGAAGCCGTGAATGCACAATGAAACTATGTGAGGTATTAGGTACATGAACATCTCCCCAAAGCTTTGTCCATCACCTTCGCCGATAAAGATAACACCAAAAGTACACAACCCCAACTATGATGCCTCAACAATCAGATCAATTGTCTCCTGAAGTAAGTTGAGTAGGAATTTTATTGATAATTGAACCACATTTAATGTGATCCTTGAAAGTGCCTTCAGCTAAATGGAAGTAGATTGCGAACTTGCAATAATAATAGAAACTTTATAGGTTCAACTTGGTTGCTTAGGAGAATTACCAACATTGTTGAAACGGGCAAGACCCCTCAAGAGGTTAATGGAGCTCAATGGTTGATGTTCTCTCCGCGTACCACAAGGTCCTAGGAAGACCAACCCTAAACGACTTATGAGCAACGACATCCAATCACATGGCATGCATGAAGTTCACAACGCCTTACAAAGCCTCAGTTGTTTGAGTAAATTAAAATAATTCACTCTTGCTACATGAACATAGTGCGGATAGTAGCACCAAAGACCAAAAAAGAAAAGTAGATGGTAGAAATTGACATTGCTGATATAGAACCAAACACAAGAAGATGAATTTTCATTAATTATTTGGAAGCAAGAAAGTGTTGAACGGACGTTTGTCTTCATCTTCCTCAAAGTCCCTTATTCTTCTATATTTCACAAAGAAAACTCATCAATCTTCTCATTAATTTTGTGGAAAATTTTGTCTAGTCAAAAACACCCATGACATGTGTTCTTACAAAAATTGGGTATAGGAAGGGGAGGAATGTATGAGTGGAATGTTGCCTTCTCCTCTTTGAGCATGATTGAATCTCTAGTGCCAATCTCCTAAGCGACACTTGAACTTGCAAAAATGGCGCTAGTGGTCACTCATTGCCCATCGGGTGTAGGAATTAGAAATAGTCAAAATAAAACTGCAGTGATGTATTCAAGAGCTAAACTATGAAAACACACTCAACCTGATTGGACCATAAAGAGCTCTCTTCTCCTCGTTCCCATCCCCATTGGTCGGGCATGGAATTTGACCCAATGGGCTAAGGTAGCCATGCTTGACTCCTATGGTCGGCCATGACCTCCACTCTCTCTGGTTGTATGTTAAACTTTCGCCTTGGGCTGGTATTTTATTTGACATGTTCAACATGAATTTTAGTGGGCGAGAAAGGAAAATAACAACAATTTGCTCAACTCTAATCAAAGAAGAACGAAAACTCTCAGATTATTATATAAACAAGATTGGTATTCTAGAAAGTATAAAATATGACTAAGTGATAATATCAAGTTCAAGTTTACGAGCATACTCTCTATGCAATAAATCTTTTGAGAAAATGCAAAACATATAAAGTGATAAAGTTTGAAGAAATGATTATTCATTTATATTTTTCAAAATAAAATTTAAAGGAGAGGGCGAGGCTTTGATTGATGTTGAATGTGGTTATGCCCAATAGGCATGTCAAACAAGTTCAGCTCGCCGATTCGACTCACCTAAAGCTTTTTGGGGCTCGATGTAAGCTCGTTTACTGTACGAGCCCGAGCCGAGCTCTCGTTCTTTAGGCGAGCCGCTTGCCTGAGCTCTCTTTTCCAGCTCGCGAGCTTTTTTGACATGTTTAATATTTCCTCGCGAGCTTTTTTGCCGTGTCTAATGCCCAAGCATACATCGTCAGTCCCGAGCAATTACTCATCGGGAAAGGGGAAGGCAGGACACGCACGCACCACTTATCACTTGAACGTATCACGTTCCTTTCACGTGTTAGTTTTTAGTTTTTACACATATTGAATCTCCAGCATCGATTGCGAGGTCCCTTCTCTCTCTCACAGACACTAACCCCCCCGGTCGCAAAGAGCCAAAGAGATACACTTTTCTTTTTTCATATTTATTATTTTTTTGCTTTTTGCTTCGAAGGGTTCGATCTCTATTGTAAATTTTTATCATACCGATCTCAGATTAGAATGGAGTATTGATTTGTAGTCCTTAATAATTTATATGTAAAATTATCTTCTTCCTCTATCATCATCTCTGCTCGTCCAATTCGAAATCTTAGAAGATCTGTGTTAACGAAAATTAAAATTCGGAATTCGTGGAATTCATTGGAGTTTGGTCGTTTAAATTTTCTGTTGTATGATTAGAGAAACATCCGTGAATTGGACTGGCTAATTGTGACGGGCTGAGAGACATGGATATGGATTTCAATGGTGACGTAGCGAGTCTCGATGCTGAATTGCTGCAGCTACCTGAGGTGCCTCCTTTGACTATTAAAGACAACCCTCATGCATCCGAGCTTTTCGATCAGTGGCTTTCCCTTCCCGATACCGTTGCTCTGGTAATTTTTGTCCTCATATGATTTGGTTGCTCTTTCAAATTTGTTGGCTACAGATGATTGCATGCTATTCTTATTACGCATATGCTGTGTCCTGTGAAGCTGTTTGTTAGCTGGAGCTTCATTTCTTTTTCTCCTGTTTATGCTGGGCGGTTGGTGGCAAATTGGTATTGTGGAGCAGGATAAATTATAGAAAACGACTAAGATATTCTATTAAACGATCTGTGATTTTTAGCCTGCAGTGTTCTTGGACGCAGTGGTTATTGTCTCATTATTGGTCAATGCTGTGGAAAATTTGAAACTGAACGAAAGCCAAGTCTTTGCATATAATAGCACACATTTTGAATTTTGCTTAGAAAGGTGCTCTTTTCGTGGAGGAAAAATATAGATAATATATATATATATATATCTGCAGGATATCCAGAAGGAAACATACTGTATGCTACAACCATAGCATGATATACCACGAGTTTTGTTTGGTGGAAATTTTTGAATGTGTAATTTAGAAAGTGGAGATAAAGTTATGGAGAATGGTGACTGTTCATTTGAAAAATAGGGGAAATTGTCACTGCAATTAAGTATGTGGCTGAAAATGATTTTGGATTAAAACAATATTGCGAAATCTAAACACACTATGTAAAAGGTCTATAATTTATGAGTTCAGCAACTTGTTTGGGGAATAGTGACGAAATGTAACAATTCTGTCATGACTAAGCTACAAGTTACATAATTTAATATGAGTTTCCAACTGAAGCTAAGTCTTTACGCTGTTCCTCTGAAACACTCTATTGCAACTACTTTGACGGTCGTGGAGCTTGGTTCTTTGAGCCCTGTATGGAGCCTGCTAACGTAACAACACTTTCGTAGTTCTTTCTTGATTAGAACAAGAATACAAGATTGCTTGAGCTTATCCTCATTCAACTTAACCTCAAAAAGATTGTCATGCTTGGTTTAATAAATAGAGGGATTACACCTTACGAGACCATTGCGAAACTTGACAGACGTAAATCTTGGAGAACCCAACCTTTAAGGGGGTAATATCTCTTAGCAACATATCCAAAAGCCGATAATTTGAAAACTTGGAACTTGGAAGAGTTCATTTTATAATCATTGTTTCTATCTTCTAAAGAAGCAGTAGACCAAAATGCAAGGAAAACAAGTATTTCTGTATCTTACCATGGATCATGATGCAATGTTTCAACTTTGTATAGGAGAAAGAATGTAAAATGAATGTAAAATGACAGAGTAACATGTCTTCACTAATCTAAATAGAGTTCACTGAACCAAATGTAGGATTTTCATCTTCTCATTGTTTCTATGAAAGTTTATCTTATATCAATACTCAAGTGATTGTTCAACAGTTTCTTGGAGAAGGAAAGTGATTTTTTTGGAGTTTTTGTTCTAAAAGTAGGGTTGATTATGGAAGAACGTGAAAATAATTTTATATTGTAGAATGTATTGTTTGAAAATGAGTCATAAAAAGGTTTTGTCAAAAATGCTCTAAGTTTTACATTGGCGTGTTCTTTTTCCCTGTGCATTTACCTTCATTTAATTATTCTTTGGCTCCTCTGTTCTTCATTTTTGAAGAATATAGAAAAGAGTAGCGTGTAACCTGGAATAAGCATTATACTTTTTATTGAAAGATTTCTTCTTTCTTATTTCACATGAATCATTGTAGGTTCCTCTAAATGTCTTAAAGTGTCAAGGGAAGTGAGAACTCTCGTTAGAGTTAGGGCCTGCAACAAAAGCTCCATTCAAATAAAAATTGTCCATGAGATGACAAAATTGGGAAAACAAATTTGACTGAGTTTCTATTGTGTAATCATGCGCTCCCTGACATCCTTATGCTCTAACTGATTTCGACAAGTTTGAGAATATGTTGAAAATTGAAAAATGACTCTGGTTATCCCAAGAAGTACTAGATAAATCATGTCAAGGTGAAGAGCAGCTTTAGCTTCAGTTGATTGACATTTATATTAATCCACTTCTGTTTGAAAGATATCTTGCCCTTGGGTAGATATAAATGACTTATTTTCTTTCTGTTGCCATCTGCTTGCATTACCAGTGAAAGATGATGCAATCCAGACCTTTTATTCCATGAAATGTTATTGTATTAATATTACTGTATAACTCATGCTAAAATGGATAACTTACCTTAGTGAACACTTTTCCCAAATAGTTACTTAAATAATGAAGTACCGGGCTCAGATAGGGCGGGTGAAATAGATATCTCTACACTTGAGTTACAGGATGAACCAGCAAAAGATATAAGAATTTCTCTTTCACCAAAAAGGGGTTTCCGCCCTGGATGTATTTTGCGAGGATGTACACCCTCTCAACATCTATCTATTTGTCCCCATGAGACAGTGTCCATTCTGCATTATGGACATGAGCGAGGAAATTCTATTATCCACTTATAGTCTAGATTTTCCTTTAAGCTTGGTAATTCCCTGCTTTCAAGTCTTGTTTGATACAAATTAAATTAATTCACTTTTTCTCTTCCATCATCTTCAACCACTTGTACATTTGGTAATTCTTTTTTTTTTTTTCTCTCTCTCTCTTTTTAAGTTTTATTTTTGTAGACCATATTAAACATACCCTCAGTCTTCTGTAGCTCTAGTTCCAAAAGCTATTCGGCAGTAGGCAGCATCACCCATTTTACAGTAAGAAGCAATTTTGAAATATCAGCGCTCTTTGATTACCCTAAAATGGCGGAGCATTTGACTGAACTCCTGTATTTCTGTATATTATATAGATATAAGAACCCCCGATAAACACAACCATTAGGTTAAAGAGTCCAATGCTGTACTTCTGGCCTCCTGTTCTAGGGGTATAAACTTCATAGAGGCTAGAGCTAGTATTCAGGTATGTGGTACTACCTGCTCTTTGTTATTAATTTTCACAAATTAATAATTTTGGAATATGAGAGAATGTCATATATCTGCTATGATTGGCGCATTACTTTTGCTGATACTTTCTGCTTGCTGATGTGTTTACTTCATTTAGCTAACTTAAGATGAGATCTTAAATCTGAGCTTTTGAATAATTCCTCCAAGCACATTTTGTTCCAAAATTTGATACGAGTTCCAATGCCTGTGGAAACCAATTTACTTTGTCACAAGTCATCATTACCTTGTTATTAAAAAGGCTTGAAGTAATGGCCTGCAAACCTATTATTATTATTATTATTATTATTATTATTATTATTATTAAATTATGATTTTATTTTTTATTTTTTATTTTTTGCACAAAGTATATTGCCTTTGTCAGGCAAAATGCAAGTGCAAGTTGTAATAACTTAACTAATCATATCTGCTTTCATTCATTCCTTTGGAGGGGAAGGCAGAACTCCATCTCACAGCATTTTTGTCAATTTGATACATTGTTACCCTTTTTCTTTTGGGGGCACAGTGGCTACATGATTAAAGATGCAGCGTTCACACCTATTCATGCATGTAAAGATTGGCAAAGACAGTGAGCCTTAAAGCTCACTGAATGGAAATTTTACTCCATCCCTAAGCTGCCATTCTATCTACATACCTTCTATGTATCATTATGCTATACTCCTCCAACTCAAAATTGAAGGAGTAGTAAACAGAGAAACATTCTACATTACTGACTAAGGCTCTTTATATTCAAATGCAATTTTCCCTTCTGTTTCATCTTCCTTTCTCTGTAGTTGATAGAATTCATAGGGCTTGTTCAATTTCAATTGTGCGAAGTCTGGAGTGGGAGATCAAGACAAAGTTGCAAAACGAGAAGCTTAAGCATATGTTTGGCAGAGTGTTTATAAACTAGTAACATGCCTATAAATACTATGCATATTTGTCAAACTATTTTTTATGCACGCACATTTCCTTACATCACTTCATTAATTTACCTAGTTCATGACAACCTACCAATAAATCTGTTTTAAAACTAGTTACAGACATGCTCTTAGTTCCCATAATGTGGTCCTCTCGCTAAAATAACAAATTTGAATTTTTTTATTAAACTTAATGAGCCTTTTATCATAGTATGTTGAAATGCAATTTATTTAATATTAAACATTGCAAGTGGAAGGCAATTGCCACAATTAACTATTTGTTTCCTGAGGTGTGGGACCTGTTGTTTAACAACTACATAACTTTGAACTACAGGTCAAAACTTTGCTCGGTAATGCTAAGGCAGGTGGTCCCTTGAATGTCTCTGGGACATCACCCGGTTCAAATGCAGCAGCAAGCAATGCATTACCTTCAATGTTCTCTGCTGGAAGTACACCTCCACTTTCACCAAGAAGCTCAGCTGGTTCACCCCATAATGAAACAGAGAGCAGGACCATCCGCATTTGCATCTCCGCTGAAACTAGTGAACGAGCCTGTGAAAGAGCTTATCCCTCAGGTCAGAATATTTTTTTGGATAATATCCCTTAGATTTCTGTGTTTATTACAGGATCAGTTCTGACTTTGCACTTTTTGTTTAACAAATGCAGTTCTATTTTCAAAATGGCTGCCCTCCGCCAAGTGAATTAAAAGAACGGTGCTTGTTTAGAATCAGTCAGTTTTTTTATGGTCACGCTGATGGACTTCAAATGAATGGTGAGATATACAACATCTCTTACATTATGAATTCTTATTATAGAACAAGCACAGGCAACGTAAACATTCTCTCTGAGAGGGTATCAAGGTCATTTGTTATCTACTTAGGCTTGTGATTGACCTGAAAAAAACACTAAAAATAATCTCTGATGTTCAATAATGAGTGGTATGTTAATTGAGCTTCTTTCTGTGGAATTTTTCAGAATTTAAACCAGTTACGAAGGAAATTTGCCAGCTTCCGTCATTCTTCTCCACTGTGCTCTTCAGAAAGATTGACTCTGATGGCACTGGATTTGTGACCAGGTATGTGCTATTCTACTGATGTAGATGAGTTGTTTTTATTGAAGGATATGTCTGTCAATTAGTTTATAGACGGGTTTATTTGGTGGTGTTTATAAACTAGGTAAATGAGTAGTGGAGAAGGGATTTAGGGACATGTGTGGCAATAAAAAGTAGTAGCATCTGTATATTCTTTGTCAAACATATGCTAAATTAACTTTTATTTGCTGCAACCAGCTGGCCACCTTTTCATAATATGAAATCACATTTTCTCGTAACCCATAGATTCCAGAATCATAATGCATTTCCTGCTGCATGCTGATCTTGTTTCTCTGTGTTTGCTTCCTCTCAAAATCATTTTTGATTGAGCACGCATTGTATTAATAGTATGCCCAGCTATTAGTTTATGGCTATTAGTTGATAAGGGGATTTATCTGGTTGTGTTTATAAACTAGGCGTATGAGTGGTGGAGAAGGGATTTATTCAAATGTGTGTGGATAAAAAGTGGTAGAGTGTCTACACACTTTGTCAAACATATGAATTAACTTCAGTTTACTGCTAGAGCCTTCCACCTTTTCATAACATGAAGACTGCTATGCTAGAATTCTGAGTTATTAGAATATAATTTTCTCTGTTTAGAACGCTTCTGTTTTATAGAATATAATTTTCTCTGTTTAGAACGCTATTGTTTTATAGTTCAACCAAAGCAATGAGACTGGGATCAAATCAACTAAACCAATGAGACTTGGAAAGTACACCTTGTATGGGGATGATAACGTAAAAGAGAGAAGGGCAAGGAAACAATCAGAAAGGCCTTATTAAAATTTTACATAAATTTCTTGGAGAAAGATATAGGGGAACTACTTGGTTTACGTATTTCTCGTCCACAAGATATATAACGTAGGGTTCCCTATGCTAGCCCTTTTTGCTGTGTATTTATTTCATTGGAGCTTGGACTTCAGATAACTGAGGAAGCCTTGGGAAACATACACCCTTAAATGATATTGGCTTCGAGCTTGTTTGATGAAGCTTTTCTGAGATGCAAAGTGATTGGATTATATCTTTTAAAAGTTGCGCTTGAGAATCAACGAAGAAAAATTGATTAAGTTTTAAGTTTTCACAAACAAGTAGGGACCATGAGATATGTGGATATAATGATTGATGATGTGAGATGTTTGGTTGATATTGATGTTTGAGTGTCTTTGACAAGCATTAGAAGTTAATTTTCAGGTAGAAAAAGTTAAAACAAACAAAGGCTTAGTCTTTTAGGAGAAAGTGACTTTTGCTTGAACGGAGTCCTTCCTCAATATGTTTGCAATTTGGTGTTATCATCTAAACTTAGTTACCCTTGCTAGAAAAAGAAATTTCCTTGCAATTGCAACTTAGATACATTAAACTGAAACTACCTGGGATTTGAATGAAGCCGGAAGTCACGTAATGGCTGCAAATAGTCTCATTTCTATGAGGTACAGCAAAAACCGAAGTCAAAGTCAAAACATACTAATTCCGAAGTCAAAGTCAAAACATACTAATTTTCAGAAGTAAGATTCCTTCAGTACTTCTTAGGTTCTAACTGACCACATATACATGGGTCAATACTTCCCTGTGACAAGGCCGATGAAGTCAACAACTGTGAATATTGGCTTGATATTTCAAGTTGCGAGATTTCAGTCACTAATAGTTAAGGATGCTTACATCTAACATGCAACTTCCCAGTGTTTTAAGCAAGTTGAAACCTAGTTGTTGAGGATAATAATTAAATTGTAAAAATTAGAATAGAAGTTTTTAGATCAAGTGCTTCAACATGGTGTCAGAGCAGTTAAGGGGTTTGAGTTTGAATCCCGCCACCACACATTTTAAAATGAATTGTGCAAGTGTTAGACTTTGATTGGAAAAAATTAAGTCTGCTTACACGTGAGGAGGCGTGTTGAGGATGATAATTAAACAATAAAAATTTGAATCGATCTATCAGTTTTAACTTTTAAATCACATGGTTTAACACTAGTTTTATTGCATTATTCTAGTTTCAAATGGCAATCAATGAGTTGTACATGCTGTCAAACTAAATAGATTCAATTTAATTCGATGATCTTCATTGAGATATCAACCTCTTTAAATAGAGTTACAACATACACCACTCAAAACCCTAATGTACAATGGGCCTAAATAATAACTAATAGTATATGGGCTCTAATTACAACTAAGCATTTAATTACAACTAATATACAAGTAGTCAAATATCGTAACATCCCCCCTCAAATTGATGCGGGAGGGTCCGAAAGCATCAATTTGCCCACTAAGCTCGATGACGACTCACGAGATAATGCTTTGGTGGATATATCGGTGTTTGTAACTCAGTGGTGATGTGAGGAAGATTGATCACATGGTGATCAAATGCTTCTGGATAGAATGACAATCAACCTCAATATGTTTTTATACGCTCATGGAAGCAGATTCTCTGCCAATTTGAATAGCACTAAGTGTTGTCGGCATGTAGTGGAGTGGGAGA
The DNA here is from genome assembly GCA_018223645.1 of Jasminum sambac. NCBI lineage: Eukaryota > Viridiplantae > Streptophyta > Magnoliopsida > Lamiales > Oleaceae > Jasminum > Jasminum sambac. Next base: position 38,612,183 of record CP073645.1, on the reverse strand, counting down.
AGATTGAGGAATACAAGCTTCGCCTAACAAACCACGGCTTAGCCACAATCTCGGAGCAGGCTAAAGACATGCACGGTGCTCGGATTGATGAGGATTTAGAAACCCGATCTTGTTTCTTACTTTTCTAAGAGATGAGAGCATCCCCGTAAATATACACCATCACCAGCAATAGGCTGACGGCGTATCGAACAGCCAATTGTCCAATCGGCATCACTATAACCCACCAATCGTAGTGGATTCATTTGGGAAAACTAACACGGAAGTACCATAAGATAATGAAGAATACGTGAATAGGCGCCAAATGAGAATCTTTCGAGGCGCCTTTATAAATTGATTGACTTGTTGAACGGCAAAAGAAATATCAGGTCGCGTGATAGTCAAATAATTCAAACTCCCTACAAGTTGTCGATATAACAATGGATCTGGTAACAATTCACCATCTTCTTTACAAAGTTTCAAATTAACTTCCATTGGTGTAAGAATAGGATTCCCAGACTGGAGACCAGCTAAAGTGAGAATATCTTGGATGTATTTGTGTTGATGTAGGAGAATACCAGTGGAAGACGAATGAACTTCAAGACCAAGAAAGTACTGAAGGGAGCCAAGATCTTTCATGTGGAAAGAGAACTGAAGATGCTGCTGGAGTTTTCTAATTGTTTGAATATCAGATCCGGTAATGACAATGTCATCCACATAAACTAAGAGCAGCACTATCCCTGTAGGAGTCTTCTTGAGAAAAAGAAAGGAATCATATTGACTCACGAGAAGTGTAGCAAATTTTTCTCAAACCAAGCAGGGTGCTGTTTTAATCCAGTATAGAAGGCGTTTTAGCGACAAACTTCACTTTCGATTGTATGAGAAATAGCCAGGGGGTGGGACCATATAAATCTCTTCCTTTAGATCCCCATGTAAGAAGGCATTCTTTATATCCATATGATGCAATGACCAACCTTGAGCGAGAAATGGCCAAAAGCGATCAGCCCAGCGTCATCTTAGCAACGAGCAAAAGTCTCTTCATAATCAAGTCCATATTCTTGGCAATTGCAAAGTGCCACCAACCGAGCTTTATATCTATCAATAGTTTCATCGAACGGAGTTTGTGTGTACACCCACTTACAACCAGATGAGTTTGACCCTTGATGGAGGACTATATCCGGTATGATTCTCCGAGAAAGAGCCTGAAGTTCGTCTTTCATAGCTTCTTTACTTGAGCTTGACCGGTTACTGTGAATAAGACTTAGGAATAACGATGTGTATCCGTAGTAGCCGATTAGCAATATGAAGAATCCATACCGATCCCAGGTGTTAGGGATATATGGTCGTCCTCGCAGTGCGGTGAGCGAGAATCGGTTATCGGTTCGAGGATCTGGAAGGGGCGTTGGTGAGAGGAGGGCGTCTTTGATACACTATTCCTTTCAATGATCAATTGTGGAAATGTCGGGGATCAAGCGTAGGAAGGAAGTAGTCTCATATGATGGGGAATAGAAGGCGGGAAGAAATCTGAGTTTCAAGAAAATAACATTACGAGAGATCACGAAGTTTATTAGCAATTTGAATCATAACATATATAACCCTTATGGGAAATCGTGCAGAAAAGCGCATCGTGCGGCAGGCGGTGAAGTTTGTTTTCCCGTTAAAGGAGGTGGGTGAACAAAGCAGACACAACCAAAAATATGAAGATAATTATAGTCGGAATGACGAACAAGCGATAATATGGAGAGTCAAATTGAAGAACTTGAGAAGGCAACCGATTAATCAAATAGGCACCGACATAGACAGCGCTTAGCGCCCGAAGCGAGAAGGAGCAGGATGATTCAATCATGCAGAGTACGAACTACATCTAAAAGGTGTCGATTCTTACGCTCTGCTACTCCATTTTGTTGTGGAGAATATGGACAAGATTGTTGAGACAAAATGCCCATAGGCATCGTGAGAAAATTGTGAAACTTCGATAGACATGTATTCCCGGCTAATCGGAATCGATCGTAAGATCTTAATCTGAGCGAAAATTGAGTTTGAACAAGTGCAAGAAATTCTCGAAATTTGGAGAACACTTGATTTAGATCGTGAAAATATATCCAAGCTAAACGATTGTAATCATCAATAAAAGTAACAAAATGCTTATATTGAGCATATGAAATAACAGGACTAATACCCCAAACATCGGTATGCACAATCTCAAAACATGCAGAAGCACGACTCCCATGAGAAGGAAATGGTAAACATTTACTTTTACCCAACTTACAAGTAGTGCAATCAAAACATATATTAGAAAAGGAAATTTTATTGCCCAATTGACAAGATGAGATAAAACAACTTGATTGGGATGGCCTAATTTCTTATGCGAACATCACTATTGCTAATATGTGAACAACCTATTGAATTAAAACCAGAATTAACTGAATTGGAACTGGAATTAGAAATGGAAAATTGAAGAGGAAACAGACGTCTAACTTTAGGCCCCTTCATGATCACCTTCCTCGATGTTTGATCTTGCACACAACGACCATTACGATCAAAGTGAATTTTGCAATTATTATCCACCAATTGTCAACGAAATTAAATTTGGTTGAAGATAATCGTGGCGAAAGCGAGGACATTATCAAAAGTGTTCCCAAGAGACCCGATAGCGATGAATAGGAATAGTATTACCATTTGCCATCTGAATATCTTTGATTACCGTATACTTGAATATCACGTAAAATAGCGAGGATTTCTGTCATATGATTTGAAATTCTTTGAATCAACTTGACCAAGGGAAATACGAGAATTATTCCTACCTTGGATACTAAAAGCGAGAGACAATCATCACGTTGGACCATTTCTTGCGTCAAAGGAGATGGGCAATTTGGGTGGAGCAGACTTCTGCGATGCATGCCAAAGTAACATCTGCAAGATTAGGCGAATGAATAATTAGAACTCGCCTTGTCTATTTTGAGGCGGATTCGACAATCTTTGATGAGATGCCCCTCTTTCTTACTGATGATGAACTTCTTAGTGCGGTGTCTTGCAATGTGCCCAAACTCCCATACAGCGATAGCATTGTAACTATACATTGGTTTTTCCTTTTGGTTGAGTAGCATAAGCAACATTCAGCAGCTCAGTGGGGGCAGAGTCTTGATTAAGACTTATCTGAGTTGCTAAACGTTGTTCTTCACGCAATAGTTCACTTAAACAAGTGTCTAAGGGGCGGGATAGGATGGCGATTAATTAACCCATGCGTCTCAGTTTCAAACTGGCGAAGGCTTCATCGAAATTGGTCTCTCTGCGTCATCATGAATTTTCTTTAAAGATTCTAATGCCTCTGTGGAATTACCGGAAGAAACAATTCTAGAATATTCACTCCAGCGATTCCGAAATCAGAATAAACTGCTTTGAATAGTAGAGATTGCCTTGTCGATAATTGAAATATTTAACTCCAGCGATATTTTCTAGCAGTATTATCCTGATAATAGACGCGCCGAATATAATCCCACATCTCCTTTGCAGTTGCAAAAGGTTGCAGATCATTTATCATCTATGGTTCAATTGAATCAAGCAACCAAGTTATAATTTGTGCATCCTTAGTCACCCACTTGAGCCGCACTCCTTAGGATGCAGGAAGCCGTAGTACCATCTAAGTGACCCCATAAATCTTTTCCTTTAACATACATTGAGAATTGAAATTCCCAAACACTATAATTCTTCCCGTTAAAACGAACAATAGAAATCTTGTCTTCAGCCATTTATGTGAAACCGAAAAAAATACGCGATGAACAGTACCGGTGAACAGTTAGCGATGAACAGTAACTCCTGTGAACAGTGCGCGATGAACAGTAACTCCGGCGAACAGTGCGCAATCGTAAAATCGACCAATTCCTAGAACCTGGCTCTGATACCATGTCAAACTAAATAGATTCAATTTAATTCGATGATCTTCATTGAGATATCAACCTCTTTAAATAGAGTTACAATATACACAACTCAAAACCCTAATGTACAATGGGCTTAATTAATGGGCCTAAATAATAACTAATAGTATATGGGCTCTAATTACAACTAAGCCTCTAATTACAACTAATATAAAGTAGTTAAATATCGTAACACATGCAACCTTGGTTAATTCTTTGATTGTATCGACTCACATGCAGGGATGCTTTTGTTGACTATTGGGTTAACAGCAGCATGTTGACTAAAGATACAGCAACACAGATATACACAATCTTGAAGCGGCCAGATCTTAAATACTTGACCCAGGTTATAAGACAACCAAAATGCTCCGTCATGCAACCATTATTTAATGGTTTTTGTTTCGTACCTGTTGTAATTTTTGCAATGCTCGTCAACTTGATAATAGGACGACTTCAAACCTGTGCTTCGAGAACTTTTGGCAACTCATCCAGGGTTGGAGTTCTTACAGAGTACACCTGAATTTCAAGAACGATATGGTATATCTCTGTTATTTACTCAAATTTGCTTGCAACGTTTATCCTTGTATTTTTTGTGCTTTGCTTATAATTAAGTTTCTGATTTTTTCTTGTTATTTCCATTGTTATAAAAGCAAGTATCAGACAACGTATATTTTCATATTTCCAGACAAAAAAATAAAAATAAAAATAAAAAATAAATAAAAATCCAAACAGATTTATACAGTATATAAGACTCTCACTAGGCCAGGATATGTTGAACTTGTGAGAATTCTCAACTTCAGAAACTCTGTTAGAATATTTCTCATTGCTTGCAGAACTAAATTTCCTGACTCTTTACTAAGATGCAGTTTGGACTCGTGCTCGGCACCCTATACTGCCAAAGTAATTAACTTTCTTCACCTCATAATATTTATTTTAAGACTTAAGTGTTTATATTTAAGTAAATATTATCCACATATTTCTTTGCCCCACAAGTACTATCCATTTATGTACATTCATTTTCATCTACTTGTAAATTAAACCAGTAGAAGCACTTCCTAACAGGTTTTAACTTGCTATTTAATTTTTTAAGCTTATCCAAACATCCTTTTAAACCATAAATTTCTATAGTATTATATTGCAAAACTGATGAAATGGCCTTTGCCATATCTTTGATGTGTAGATGCCAATCCTTAAAAAAAAAAAAAAAAATTAAAAATTAAAATCAACCAGAAATAAGATACAGCATATAGTGTTCTGGATATGTATCCAGTATGTATAAGACAGTCTTCACTCGGTGAAAGAGATTTAGGAAAATATACGAGAAGTAGGTATGGAGTGTAGCATGTTGGACACATGCAAGCACATTTTTGACATTTATGCTGTCAGTGGTTTATGTGCATTTGTTATCATCTTACCATTTCATCATGTTAATTGGTTCCTCTGGTGAGTCTAGGATTATTCGTGTAAATGGCTTGACCAAAGTGTGTGAATCACCTTTAGCCTGGACAATTGACTTACTCCATGTTCAAGTTAGAATTTTAAGCATGTTTATATTGGACGATTAAATTATTAAGTTATATGTTTTGATATTTTCATTGCCAATATTAGAAATGCTAAAACATTTTACCGTCAGTTTTACTCAAGTTGTACTCTTATGCTGGTCATTGTTTTGTGTGCAATATAAATCAAGTTTTATGTTGGATGATATTCAACCTGAAGTTTTACTTATGTTTTGGCATCTCAGTTTTATTTCCTTGTCTATGCTTTCATGATGCTTTGGCTAGCTAGGAGGCACATTTTTTCCCCTCTGATAAGAAACTGGACTTTTATTATTAATAATAAAAGCTTCAAAGGAATACAACATAAAGAGCGGACAAGCCATCCACCTAAAAGGATAACAGCTAGGAGGCACATATTGAGTTACTTGGCTGCAAGTTTAGATTTTCTGACTTCTCTTGACTTACTTTTTGAGTGTAGTACTCCGTTTTGGGATGTTAAGATCCTTGCATTCCTTTGTTGAATTTTAACGGTTACCATTTGTTCTGTTGGCCAGCTGAAACTGTGATATACAGAATATTTTACTACGTGAATAGGTCAGGCAATGGTGGCCTTACCCTCAGGGAGCTAAGACGTTCAAATTTAATTGCTGCTATGCAACATGCTGATGAAGAGGAGGATATCAACAAAGTCTTGCGGTAAATAGAGCAGCTCAATAGTCTTCGGAAAATGCTGCATATATCTTTCATAAGGGCTAACAAATTATACCGTGGCTTGCAAAGTTCCCACAGGGTGATATAGTATTATTAGAATGTCATAGATGGCTTCTTAGAAAGCATCATCCAGTCTGTTTGGTTACTTTGCACACAAAATTCAATTTCTTGTCTTCTGTATGGGAAAAAAGAATATTTCAGCACAGTACCATTTCTTATTCCAGGCTTCAATAAATCAAATAAATGGATACATATCAGTGTTTCATTTCTGTATTTCATTCTTATGGTATCATAGAGTTAAATATTGATCCTCAACATCTTCTGATTCTATTTTCACTTTTGTTGCAGTTACTTCTCCTATGAACATTTTTATGTGATATATTGCAAGTTCTGGGAGCTGGACACAGATCATGATTTTCTAATCGATAAAGAGAACCTCATAAGATATGGTAATCATGCACTCACCTACAGGATTGTTGATAGAATATTCTCTCAGGTTTGTCTCATGTAATTATTTTTCGAGAAAATCCATATTCTAATCATTCAAGAAATGGTATCTATTTGTTATTAAATACAATCTTTGGTTTTTACTTAGATTCCCAGAAAGTTTACCAGTAAGGTCGAAGGAAAGATGGGATATGAAGATTTTGTTTACTTCATATTGTCAGAAGAGGATAAATCATCTGAGCCTAGTCTTGAGTATTGGTATGTTTATTACTTGATTTATGAACATCAAATGACATTTTGCCATTAATTAATATAATAGAATTGGTACCTTTAAAGTTTCTTCTAACCATGAACTAATTTGATCTCTACTAATCATAGGAGAAACTTATGTTTCAGTTCAAATATTAATGCACATGGGATAATGTAGTCTGAGTCTTAGAATTTTTCATTGCTAATGTGGTGGTATTCAAAGTGAAGAAAATGGTAAGGATTAGCTCTTACAACAGTCAGCTTTAGGTTTTAGAAATTATTTTGACCCAATTCACTTTCTAGCCTGGACGTGTTTGTAGTTCTCGACGTGCTCCCAAGACAGACTGCAATTAGATATCTGGAGGTTGAAAGATTGAGGAAGCCAAATTGGTTTTGGTTAATTTTAGGGTGCAAGAGACTCTAAATTTTCTCTAAGAATCTTCAATAGGTGCTAGCAAAATGTCTGGATTATTCATTTGGCTAGAATTTGAGATAGTCTCTTCTGGATTTCTTGGAATCCTGGTAAATATTGTGAATATCTGTCATTTGCAGTCAAAGAACAGGGAATCTCAAACACATTGTTTTGTCATCTATCTACTTTGATCTGTTTCTCTTAATCTCTTCATACTATTTTTAGTTGCGGTGCCGTTATGTGATAGAAACATCTGCAGTTCGAAGCTCCTGATTCTTGATGATTTAATCTGTTTTCATCGAATTTAATTTGTTTGTTCAGTTTTTTATGTATGGCAACTTGAATCTTTTATCAGGTTCAAGTGCATAGATTTGGATGGGAATGGAATCATTACAAGGAACGAAATGCAATTCTTTTACGAGGAACAGTTACATAGAATGGAATGCATGGCTCAAGAGCCTGTGCTATTTGAGGATATTTTGTGCCAGATAGTTGACATGATTCATCCAGAGGTGAACATTTTCAGATAGCATTTTTATCCATTCAGGCCTTAATAACATTAATTTCTTTCACTGTTTTTGTTCTTAGATGTTTCAAAAGTTTTGGATCCTTGGTCAAGCATGGGCAATATCTTCAGGCATCAAGTTCGATTAGAATTAGGGGTTGTTTGGTTGGGGATAAAAGTTATCCGCGCGGTATTCTGTGTAAAATATGTGGTTAATATTGTATTGAAAAGTGTGTATGTGGTTGAAAAAAGGAGAGAGAAGAGTGTGGGATAAAATTTATCTTGGATAGAACAAGGCCTTAATAAAACTGCAACTTCAAAAAGAAACAAATGAATAAAGAATTAATAGAACTATTTGACAAATCTATTTTCCCAGAGCAAAACTAATGTGGGGCAAAAAAGCGAAGGGGAAAAAAGCTAAGGGGAAAAAAATTAGAGAGAAAAAAGCCATTCTCAAATAATGTTCATGGGAAAAATAAGTTAATTCTAAGTAATTGTTAAGAAAATTAATTTCTAAAACAATAAAAAATGAATTTATTACCAAAGTTGAAATTGTAATATTTTTCTTGCCCACATGGTATTGCGTTATTGGTTGAAAAGAAACTTTGTGGGCCATATTGTAAGGGGCTATTCTCTAAATTTGGGGTCAAATTTAGAGAATAGCACCTCAGATTTGGGTTTTTTTATCATAAAATTCATACATTATTTGGCATTTCATGGGTGGATAAACCCAAGCCCAAATTTGGGTTTATCCCCCCCGACATTAGTTTTGCTCTAAGCAGGACTTTAAAGGGCTGAGTCCACACTTGATCTTGTTCACCCATCCCAGTTTTCTATCCCTGGTTTCCTCATGAAGATGTGTGCTTGTGCCTGCGCCCACACTCAGAATCACCAAATGATTCTGTCAGCTCATGAAACAATATTTTCTTCAGCACCTCTGTTAGCATTCTTTTCACTGCCAAGGATTGTGGCCTACTATTGTTTGATGATTAGCTCAAATGTGCAATCAGCGGCACCCTTGGAGCGTGCCTTAAGCTATGATCGAGCCAATTTGATACCTAAAGATCATTAGAGCTTGCTCTTATGAGTTTGTGGTTTTGTGCCATGCTCGGAGAAACACTCCGTGTTCAGTACCCTAAATTGCCTCAAGACCTGTGTGGGTCTTGCTTGATTCGTGTGACATTATGTAGAAATTAAGTGCCTGTTTGCTACACCTTAAAAATTATCATTTGTTCAACTATCATTTAACCTTTCATTTCATTGATTTGACAACCCTTTTTTTTGACTTTTCAACCTCACGTTAGAAAGCCATTTTTTCCAAAAATCTCAATGAAACATACACTATGAATTATATCAATTTTAATTGTTTGGAAGAAAGTTAGCTATATATAGTCGTTTCCCAAAATGGCCATGCGTTTATCCTGCCAGATGAAACTGTTATGAACAAAATTTCCCTTGCACTTAGGCAATTTAGTGGCATATAAATTCTTCGTCAGATTTTATAGGAAGTTATGTCTTAGAAGATAACAGAGATGAAGTAGACTGGTAGGATGCAATTGGCTGGCATGTCTGATTTGGTTCTCTTGATCTACTAGAAAGCTAGTTATGCAAATTCTTAGAAAGTGCTGGCTTTGGAGTTTGGGAAGCTGATCATTTAGCATCTAGTGAGCTATTACGGCTGAACAAGTTGCTCCACTAACATGGATTGTCTTGTGCTCAAGTTGACTGCTTCTAGCCTATAGCATCTTATGACTTTGAAATCTCCCATTTTCAGGATGAGAGCTATTTTACGCTGCGTGACTTAAAGGGGAGTAAACTGTCAGGCAGTGTTTTGAATGTCCTTTTCAATCTCAATAAGTTCATGGCTTTTGAAACTCGTGATCCTTTTCTAATCCGTCAGGTAATTCATGAGTTTATTTCCTTTTATCTGGTGTTTTGAGAATGGTGTGTTATTGGATATGGTTAGGCAGGATTGGCAAGACTTACACTTTTTTTGTTTGAACAGGAGCGTGAGAACCCGAATTTGACCGAATGGGACCGGTTTGCGCACAGAGAATATATTAGGTTATCGATGGAGGAAGATGCAGAAGACGCCTCTAATGGAAGTGCGGATGTATGGGATGAATCACTTGAGGCTCCATTTTAAATTCTGCTTGGTGAGATTTTCGTGCCTTCTCAATTCTATATTATTTATTCATAGCTGATAATGGAGAACATCTTGGTGAAATGATGAGTGGGATAATGTTGAGGCGATAATATTCAAATTTATTCAGTTCTTCTTTGACAAATCTTGAAATGAAATCACTTTTTCTTACAATTTGATAATACATTCTTGAAAAATAAATAAATAACTAAATAAATTATTTTTCACATTTATCCATAATTTTCTTTTTAACTACACATTCCAATGTGTATTTGTGTGCAAATAATATCTATCGTATCACTCGGGCCTTAGCAACCAGAACGAGAATGAGTTATATTGAATAATTTACTGATATCTGTCTAGTTTACTGCTCAAGGATTTCTTCTTTCAGAGACTTCAAATCCAAAATATCGATAATATATTTTTTCAGGTGTTTATAGTGAATTCTTTGTTTCAAGAGGCTATCAAGCAGAAAACCATTAGTTTCTTGGGATGAGAGAACATAAAAAGCGCATCAGCAGCAGCATGCTCCAACCCCGGCAGCTGATGCATTATGGAATTTTGAGCTTTACCTCTGCACATAGCATAAAGGATCATCAAATCCATATCGTGGGTTTTTGGACAAGGACTTGGCAAGATCCGGGCGGTTGTTGGCTGGTAATCAAATGGAGAGATTTATTACTTGGCAAAACCTTCTTGCATCTCTGTTCTAAGAAATATTATTATTATTAATTTATTTCTTTCTTTTAGAATATGCGTAGCACACATTATTCATAGCGTGGTTAAAGTCCAGACCAGTGTTTTCTCTTGTTGCCTTTCATTTAAATCTGTCGGATTCTTGCCTTTGTAGTTGCCCTTGTTCGGTTTGTCTCATAATGGAGTTTCTCTATTGATCTTGTTTCCTTTTCCATTTTGTGGTGATAATTTATAGCAACTTGCGGCTGTTTTCTATACCTTGTGTGAAAGAATGTTGTCTGTACAGAGAAACTGAAACAAGCAGCTTTTGTGTAAACGTAAACACTGATAGAATTTACAGAGCTGAGTTGTTATACAAGTTCAAGAATTTTTTATTTGAGTTATAGATCAATACATGAGTTGGATTACACATATATACAATAAATATATTACCTTGGTTTTTATGCCCGAAAGTAAATCGAAATAAAATTCCGTGGGGAAATTAATCTTTTAATTGGTACACTAGAATCGGTGGGTTGTTCATTGCCATCCGCAGCATTCATCAGTGATATGATTGAATGCAGGCCCGAACCTAGGAGCAGTTCATACTTCATAACATTCGGAGATTTACATTTGCTCATCGATTGCAAGTAAAATAGCTGATGGACCATTTTGAGATCAAGAAATGTCAATTATTCGGAATAAATGATCAATTGTCAAAATTCTACTGGTTATTGTCTATGTGATGACTGATAAGAAGTTACTTGATTTCTGCTTGCATCGTTGTTACTGTAAATGCAAGAATTGCTGACGAAATCTGGCAAAAGCAGACTCATTATGCTACTACAAGTGTATCTAACAAATAAAATCGGACTCCAACTTTAATTTGCAATTGGCTTGGCAAAACTCGTTGAGACATGTCTACACAATAATAAACAACATAGACTCCACATAAGTCTTGAAAGCCATTTATGGTATGAAACTCGTTTAAATCCTGTACACCTTAAACAATTTCCGGACTTCAAACAAGTTTCAAGGATCAGACGAGTTTGCTATCATTAATAATGTACCACTTTAACACAAATTATCTTTTTAATCTCAGCAATCAGGTGTGGAATTAGACAGTACAATCCTTTGCTTCCAACAAAGTTTTCAAGAGCATTTATAGATTCTTCATTTGCAGCAGAGCTCTTATTCGAAGGCATGGCCAAACATGGATACATTTGAAGAAGTGTCCCACCTACGTGATATTGATTTCCAAAAGTTTCAAATCAGTTAAGAAAGTGAAAGAGGAGAGGAAAATAGGGAGAAACGGAACAGAGCTAGGCGAAGAAATTTTGTTACATGAATCATGGTAATATTCAACCAGTGCTATACAAAATGAAGCCTGGTATATACTATATAGGGCAAAAAATTAACTCATCCTCTGCATAATGATGTTGCATCCTCTAACATTTGCCACTGTTAACCTTTCACTGTCCCTAATCTTTGATATCCTTTTTTGACTGTTGTCCACGGTCTAGATTTTTAGCGGCAGCCGGTTTTTTGTGTTTCTTGTTCTTTGCTTTCTTTGCCTTCATCCTTTGTTTTTTCTCATTTGCATCAATCCACTTGTAATCAGACGGTATCTCAAAAGGGTCGATTTCATCCTGAACACTACAACTTTCACCATCACTTAATTGTTCTCCACTACTTCCCTTCATCCATGAAATCCATGATGAAGCTTCAGAGTCCTTACACTTGGCATCTTGGAGATGCGCAGGACTGGAGCAAGGAGTTGAGAACTCCTCCGCTGGCTGAAGCTCCTCAACCTTTGTAAATGTCACTACTACGCGAATGCTTGGGACGACTGGGATGGCAATCTGTGGAGGACAAATTTATCAGTCACAATAGTGCCTAAAGATCCAAGATAGCAATGAGTAGTGATTATTTTAAATTTCATGGCAATAAGTTATAGAACAGTAATTCATGCTCAGAAATAAGTCTCCCAACAACTGAAGCTATTCGCAATTTTAAACGCCAAAACACCAATTCATATACGAAAAGCTATATAATCTAACTAGGATAATCAAGAGAACGCATCTTCACTGCAATTTTTCAGACTTGTCCACTGTGAGGAGAAATGGAGCTAAAAGACCTCTAGAGAGATTTGGATATTGGCGCAAAATCTGTATTCTTTGTACCAACAAATTATGAAGGATGTGAAAAAAAACAACTGAAAAATGAAAATTTAATTATCAGGAAATTCTCAACCAAAAGGACAGTTAAATCTATGTGTATTCCATGTTTTTCTGTGACAGGACAATACCGATTCAGTATTTACTGAATCCATCTAGGCTTCCTGCAGTAAGGATTAGTTGTTTCACACATTCAATGAATCAAACATATGAAGCAACTTTGACTTTCAACAATAAACCTCGTGCTAGCTTGGTGATTTAAATAATGAGAGATATTCTACATATTCTGATAAAGGTAATTTAAAGAACAGGAATGAAGAAAAACAGAAAAGATCAGTTAGGAACAGATATCTTGTTACAGAAATAATACCTATGGAGTTTTACTTACTAATAAGCAATAACATGGCACTAACAAATTGATTTTTGAGCCGACTAAGCATGTGTTTGTGTACACTTTTTTTTATCTAAAAATCATCTATTACTAAAAGTCAAAATCAAACATCAATATCAACCACACATTTCACATCATCACTCATTATTATCCACACATCTCGTGGTCCCCACCACTATCTATCCCAAAAGTTCATTTTTCGTCAATTTTTAGACAAAAAAAGTGTACATGAACACACACTAAAATTAGGAATGCTGGAAGATGTGAAAAAGAGAGTAACTGTAATTTACAGACCACCTTTATACACTGCTAGTCAAAACCGAAGCACTGTATTTGCCCAATGAGATTTGACAGTGTCTAAAAATCTGGTTGACCAATATGGAGTCAGTACCTTCCACTGCGAATTTTCTTCCACTTAATAAAACTTCGATTCAAATAGAAGGAAAACGAAAAAATCCCTTAGATTAAGCATATACCACTCAGAAATATACTGATGCAGAATGCAGAAAATTAAATCAGGGTTCTTAGTATTTCAAGAATATATTTGATTCACATATCTTATTTGAAGTCATAATAGTTTCTAGTTTGATTTAATTTAAGGTTTTATTTATAGAATTTTCTACTTAAATTACATTACTTTAGCCCTATATAAGAGCACTTCTAATGTTGGGGTTAAAAATGGAGGGGAAAAGGGGATAGGAGGAAAGGAGGTGGAAAAACCCAAAAGGGGCAAAATTTGGCCCCTCTAGGTTTTTTCACCCCAAAGTTACCAAAATATGGGTTTTTACCACTTGAGGTTATTTGGCCTCTCAGGAGTTTACCCCCAACACTAGAAATGCGCCAAGGGATAATAATTCATTGTAATAGTAGACTTGATTGTTGAATAAAATGCTGACTCTCTCTTTCTTCTGCCTCTCCTTCACTTTCTTTCTCCCTGTTCTACTCTTTCTTCCAGAGACCCATTTGCGCTCTCTGCATTCTACGTCAATTTGGTAGCAAAGCCTAGTCTTTCTTCTCATTATCCTCCACCAACCCAGATTCAATAAATAAAATGTTCAAGCCAACCAGAGCCACCATAGACTTTTACACTGTGACCAACATAGGAGCATTACTTTTATTTATGTTCCTGAGGTGCATGACTAAGGCACTAGAAAAAAAAATCTGGAAGCGCATCATTTCTAGGGCATGAATGAAGTTTACACCTCAACTGCTTGAGGCGTGCGCCTCATGAGAATCTTGGGTTCCAAAATTTTTCAACCAAAAAAATTCCCAATTATATGATATGCTTTGGAAATCAATTCTACAACTAACCTTTGCATGGGTAATCTAGGCAGATCTTTAGGACACAAACCAAAATTCATTATTTTATCTACTACAAATACAAGGAAACAAATCAGACTAATCCTAGAACAAAAGGGAAAAAGGAAAATTTATAGATGAAAAACAATTATAAGCTCTAGGGCAAAAAGCAACCCTCTCCGGTGAATGCAAGCATCTGGGCAGAAACCAGAAAGCAGAGAAGCGGGAGCACGTTATTTGAATTCTCTCTGTCTCTCCCCTTTTTAGTTGCTAAATCAGCTTCTTCTTGCATTCTTGATGCCTTGTTTGTTGAATTTTGCCTCGTCGGTCGTTACTCTCCTCTCCAGTAACAGTAGCAACTGGCTGGAGGAGATAAGAGGAGGCTTCTGAGTAGTGATTTTATAGGAAGATGATATAGGAACTAGTAATTTTATAAATGATCTTAGTAGCAGTGATTGGGGATCACTTCTAGAGGAACCTGTCCTTTGTGTGTTATATAGTTTGAATTGCTAGTTGCCTTTGTTGATTTATTTTGTACTTGTTTGCTGTGATAGTTTAGTTGATTTCATGCTTTGGGGACTTACACATTTGTTCATGTTATTGCATGTTTATCTTTACTAATTTTTTCGGTTCATGGTGAGGTTTAGGCCTCAAAGCACCACAAGGCTTACACCTAAACTCACGAAGGAAAATCACATTAGTACCTGTTTCCGCCTTTTTAAACCATGGTTTCATGGCTGGGTTTAGATGTAGAAGGCTGTCAGTTAAATTTTTCAAAGAACTAATTGTTGAAGCCACTACTCCCTCTTCTAAGAATAACGCTAAACAATCTCGAGGCTACTGTAACTGTTCACGTAGAACATATTTGCCGAACCTCTTTACCTAGCTCGCTCTCTCTCTCTCTCTCTGTCTCTCTCTGTCTCTCTCTGTGTTATATGTCATACCATGCCTCATCATAATATATTCTATTGACAATCCCAGCACAACTAATAGCTCACTAGTAAGCTATAATTTTCCATCCACTTGAACACCTACAGAAAGGAAAACTAAGATCTATTGGAGGGCAAACAAAAAGGTAAAAACTGACTGCTAAAATGTTTGAGATATGTATAGAATGTAAAATTTTGCCATTAACCCTAGAAGTCTTCAGGATTGCAATGCAAATTCCTGAAATAGCCGAGGGTCCAGCAGACAATTTAATTGCTTTCTCTTTAGCCCTGTGAAACACATACTGGACTAAGATCATTAAATTCTACCCCACAAGCTATTATTCCTAAAGGGAAAAAGGTATGAATGTACAAAAGATCCAGATAACGTTGTGGTTAGTCAGCAATGATCTTAAAATGTCAAAACAAGTTTTACTTAATGTCGTTTTGTTTAGGTATGAATTCAGATACGGTTACCAGGATACTTCATTTCATAAATTACGTACTAACTTTCATGCTATATAATATCTCTACATGAACTTGACACTAGGAAAAGATTAATCGAGTACTTTTCTGTTTAATACATAATGAAGAAAAATGATGGCAATGGTTAAATATCTTACTTTATCAGTGAGAGATAGATTTAACTTGCTTCTTAGAAAATGTGTACTTCGTGCTTCGCTATTGTCAATGTATATGACATAAGGGAAGAACTATGTGCATGGAAAATCACAGTTTAACTAGTTTAGTTCATGAGATGATGAACAACTAACAATCACCACAAATTGTAATCACGTGAAACTCTCAATATTACAAGAACAGCAAATTAGGAGATATTGTGGTTAGGAGCAATAAAGAAGGAGATATTGTGGTTAGGAAAGAAAATATACATCGAAAACAGATTAAGCAGGTGTTAGTGTATGTGTAAAAATAAGTTTTTATGTGATATAAGAGAGAAAATGAGTGAAGTTGAATGATGGAGATTTGTGTAGTATAGGTGGGTCCCATGAGATATGTGGATGTAAAATATGAGAGAGAATTAGTGGGGTTGAAAAGAATGTGTAAAAATGTGTAAAATCACGTAGAAGAACACGCGCTAAAGGTGCCACTAACAGTGAACCAACCAAAAGAGGATAAAAGAAAAATACAAAGGAACATTTTTGAAATGTACCTTGACGGGAAATGTGCCAGGAGGAAGTGTAGTAGTCAAAACCTCTCTGAGTCTCCTGACAGCTTTCACCTTGTTAGCCAGTATGTCAAGTAGAGGCAAGAGTTCCTCGGTTTTCAAAGGAAAATCTGGTGTCAACCACAAAACTGGTCTTAGACCTTTCTTATACTCGCTCTCATTCTTTGACCCACTAGCAGTCCCTTTATTCTTTTTCCTCTTGCTTTTATTTGTCATTGGGTTTTTAGTATCGGCAACATCCTTCTTGAGAACATTAGATGGTGATCGACAACTTTCACTGAGTCTCTGCTTTCTGTCATCTAGTGCCAAATTTGAGTTACTTTTATGAATCCGTGAATCATCCGTAACATCAGATGAGCGCTTCCCTTTCTTGCTCCAACCAAACCAACTTTTCCTCTCCTTGGTTACGACATTGGATTCACAAGGTTCAAATGAATTTCTGTTACAGTTTTCGTGACTATCCAGGAACTCAGGTTCCTCATCATCCTCAAGATCAATGGGGTCCTCCATACTAAGAGCAGAATCTAACTGCATTCTTTCCTCGGTGGTTAAAACATCACTGTAATCGCCATGGCCGATGCCGCTTTCGATTCTATCATCATCATTCACTTCAAAAAGCTCCTGATCACTCATAGCACCAGGAACCCGCCTTGACTTCACGCTCAGTGACACATGAAGCATATCATAAACCTTGGCCTTCCAAGCTCCAACCGTCTCAGTCCTCTCCCGTCGTCTCCAATTCAACTGTGGAACAAGCTCAGCTTTAGTAACATCAATTCCCGGTCTATACATGTTAGTTTGAGACATATAAGCCACTTCACGAGCAACCTCAGCTTCTGATGGTTGAACGCCCGCTCCCTCCAAAGCATTACTGATTTCTTTCTTCTTATGGGAGAGAACTATCAAAGAACCAGGAGGCAAAGATCTATTTCCACCTTCCCAAAAACAGCCTTCTCCAAGAAAGAGAAAAGTTTGATCAGATCGTTGGATACGAAACCCGTCAAACCCAGCAAGAGTCATATCAGCACGGAGATTAGAACCACGTTTCCATATCCTGTAAGTGTCAGAAGGAGCAATCCTAGCAATAAATGGTATCACCGAGCTCTCAAAATGGAAGGTTATCTCCATGTAAAAGTCACGAATCCGAGCAGCAGAGGCCACAATCCTAGGTAGCCTACGACACCATTTTGCCCAAGCAAGAGGCTGATAGTGTCTTGCAATGATCACAGCAATATTCTCCTCTCTTGTACACACTGCCTCCTGAAGTGCACTCCATCCATTCTCATTCTGAAGACTCCAATCAGCCCCTGCTGACATTAAAATCTCTGCAGCAGTTGCATCGTGAAACCTAACAGCAAGGTGCAAAGGAGTTTCCCTGCCAGGAACATCTCGCCGATCAATTACTGCACTAACAGCATCTGCATCCTCCTCAGCAGCCAAAGACTCCGCCTCCTTGTTCACATCTCCTGCCTTGGCCAGTCGAGGAAGGGCAGCAACAATCTTTCTCAGAGCAGAGTGGTCACGCTGCAAGACAGCAAAATGTGCAGGACTATGTGCATAATTTGCCACATCTTCTGTTGCCTTTCTTTTTCCCTCCATTTTCTTTATTTTTTGTCCAGTCAATTCAAATAATTTTCAATTTCTCCCACATCCTTCCAAAACGCAGCTCCAGAAGATCTAATCTTTTTAGCCTCTTACTACGAATTTCAGAGTTTTCACTAAAATTTTCGTTTGATATAGTTTGAAACTCCAATTACATACACAAAAACACCATCAAATGCTAATGCTAACGCCAATTCCAAAAGCTGCATTTCAAGAAAATGAACATGAATCACCAAAACCATAAGAAAGAGGCGGGAAATTAGTATATCAGGCCACCTTGCTACAACTCGATGCAAATCAGTTCGATTAAACGACGACAACAGTAACCAACGAGAACAGACCGAGAAATGCAATCAAGTGTGAATGCCCACACCAATCGGCAATCGTTCAAAAGAAACGGAAAAAACAGAAACGTAATGAAGTGTGAACGCATATCAATCGTTCGGAAAAATTTACCTGATATATTATTCAGAATTCAACGCGTTCAGTTCGTCACCCTCTCCGTAATTTCTCGTCCCCCTCTATTTACATATACGCACACAAATAAATGTGTGCATTATCGTGCTAAGATTTGTCATTCTCATTTGAGAGGGGGTCGAGTTTCAGTTTTGATTTTGGTTTGTTATTTGCCATTTGCCTGCCTGGCAGGGAAGGTAGACATTTGCCCTTGAAAGTGAGAGATACTACGGATTTGCCATTCACAATCAAACCATGAATCATAGTTATTAAACCCGACCCGAACCGGACGGTTGGACCGGTGAACCGGTGACCCGGTGCCTCGATCGGTCCAATTCATCTAATTCGACCACCTCGCAATTGACCCAATATAAACCCGGTTGAACTGCCGGTTAATAGGCAACCCGGTAACCCAAAAAGTAATAACCCATCCGGGTCATTACTTATTTAAATTATTATATTTTTAAATTGTAAAAAAAAATTATTTCCATGAATGTTTAAGGTTGAAAAAATAAATCAAATCAGTTCTTACCAAAATAAAAGTAAAAAACAAAGTACACCTTTTTCACAACTAAATATTTACCGTGATTAAATTTTTTGAAAATAAATAATCGAATATCCAAAGTTATTGATAAGTATGTGACTAGCATGAGTGATTAAAAGATTTTACTTTTAAGTTTTATACTACTATTATAAACTACGCATATTCTAAGTTCTCATATTCATATTATCGATTATAAAATAAACAACATCAAAATTGATTAATGCTACTGTCACATTTCAATATTCAACAAAAAGTTAGTGATATTCATTAAAATAAAATCAATTATGAATGAGATGAGCATTCTTGTTTGTGGATGTAATAATATTTTAATTACGCTTACTCAATATAATGGTTATAATAATTGTTAATTATAATATTAAAAAAATTTCAATGATAGTATAATTATTTTATTTCAATCTATCGATTTGATGAGAGTTAACCCACTTGCTCAACTATCGAATTACTCAAGTTGAACCAAAGAACCATGACCTCAACTCTCTATCCCGTCTAACCCTCGAGTCGAAATCCTGATAACTATGCCATGAATGCTTGAGTTAATTTGTTCGCCCAGTCACGCATCTCAATTCATCAATTTCATTGAAAATGTGATAAAAGTAAGGAGATTTTAGCGCAAATGGTTCCAAAAATTAGCCATGTATTTAATCTAAAATAATAAAAAGTAGCGTAAATAGTCCAAAAAAAGCCTTTGGTATGCAAATGGTCCCAAAAAAAAAAAAATTGGTGCGCAAATGATCCATTTGAATAGAATCCGTCAATTTAACCGTTAGTCAAAGTCAATTATTGAAAAATTGGGTGCGCATTTGGTCCATTTCACTTGAAATAAATTACACAAAAGGTTCTAACTTTACATATTGTTACAATCAAGTCTCAAAGTTTAAAAAATATATACTTTAGTCCCAAATTTAGTTAAATTGTATAATTTTATATTTTATTTTTTCTATGATTGATTATTTAGCCCATAATTAATTTTATTAAATTAATTTAATATCAATTAAATAGTGTTTATAAAAAAATTTCAACACATTAATATTTGTTCGTGTTATTAATATAATATTACAACTTTCGAAAATTTTCTTTATCATTAGAGACGAGCACATTTTGATTTCAATCAACAGTTAATAATAAATATAATTATTATACCTACATAAAATTTTATTATGAATATAATAAATTACTGTAAAAAAATATCGAATACAAAGAATTAATCAAATCAAATCACAAAAACACAAAAAAATTGAAAATTTATTTGATTTGATTTTTGATTTTTTTTTATAAAATTTATTTGATTTGATAAAATCAAAAGTCAAATCAAATAAATTTTGATTTTTTTGTGTTTTTGTAATTTGAATTGATTAATTCTTTGTATTCGATTTTTTTGTAGTAATTTATTATATTGCTAATAAAATTTTATATAGGTACATAATTATATTTATTATTAACTGTTGGTTAAAATCAAAATGTGCGCGTCTCTAATGCTAAAGAAAATTTTCAAAAGTTGTGATATTATATTAATACGAATAAATGCTACTGTGTTGAAATTTTTTGATAAAAACTATTTAATCGGTATCAAATTAATTCAATAAAATTAATTACGAACAAAATAACCACCTATAGACAAAATAAAATATAAAATTATACAATTTAACTAAATTTGGAACTAAAGTATATATTTCTCAAACTTTGAGACTTAATTGTAATAATACCTAAAGTTAGGACCTTTTGTACAATTTATTTAAAGTGAAATGGACTAAATGCGCGCCCAATTTTTTAACATTTGACTTTGACTAACTGTTAAACGGACGGATTCCATCCAAACGGACCATTTGCACATAAAAATGTTTTTTGGGACCATTTGAGCACCAATTTTTTTTTTGGGATCATTTGTGTTACCTTTTATTATTTGGGACTAAATCTACAACATGACTAGTTTTTTAGAACTATTTGCGCCAAAATCCCTAAAACAAAGCATTTAAAAATTGGGGGGGGGGGTGTGTTGGGGAGGTGATAGGATATAGCTTTTACAACTCTTTACAAATTTTTTTATCCATTTTTATCAATTCTTTATTTATCCTAAATCAATCATATCCACATATTTCGTAGAACCTATATATAACACACAAATCTCAACCATTCAATTTTATTCATCATCTCTCATCTTTCACATTAAAATACATTTAAAAAAAACCCCTATTAAAATTTGTTCCCTATCACCTCTAACTTGTAAAAATATTGATAATTTGAATTACTCTAAAATAAATATATAGAATTTAATCATTTATACAATGGCATTGATAAATACTCAAATGTGTATTTATTAATTTTGTATGAATGGCACTGATAATAATAACATGTCACACCACATAATTATTAATCGAATTAACATAAATGATTTGCTTCAATTTTAGACTTAGAAGTACTTAGATGCTTGTTCCATGCAAACTTGAGATATAAAATGGACTTAAATAACATGTCTTTTATTTAAGGGCCATTTACGCTAAGATACCATTTTAAGTTTAGTTTTGCAAAAAACCGGCAAAGTCCAATTAATTAGCCGCCCGACACAAACATTCACCAAAAATTAGAAAAATCCGATTTTTCTGGACCGATTTAATTATAGAATATAATCAACTAGGGAAGCAAATTGAGTATATTGTTGGTTAGTGTAGCTGGTAAGGCGTGTGATGTGATATAACTAGTACCAGGTTGAAGTCCCCGCATGTGCATTTCTATGATTTTAATTCATTCATTTTTAATTTTCATTCATTTCTTTTTCATATTTTTATAATTCTTTTATATTTTGTTATTTTTCATTTTAAACATTTCTTTTTTTCCACCTCTTCTTATATAATAATTTGGTTTCTATGTTTTTAATTCATTTCTTCTTCATTTTCCCACAATTCTTTCTATATTTTGTTATTTTTTATTTTAAACATTTCTTTTTCCACATCTTCTTTTATTATAATAATAATAATAATAATAATAATAATAATAATAATAATAATAATAATAATTCAGGAGCTTAACTTTTTAATTTAGTTAATGAACTTATTCTAACTTTAATTTAGTAGTGATAGAAAATATAAAATTCATTAGTTTTTATTCTAATACACATTACAAATTAAGTACACAAAATGTATAATTATTTATATTATGTCATTTTTTTCTTGAGTTAAAAAACATAATGAAGAAATTTAATTTTTTTAATAAAATTTTCTCTCTTTCGCAAAAAATAAATAATGCGTTACACATGCTTTACACATAAAGTATAATGCACATATGTATAAAAACATTAATTGCATTGAAGGTTTAATTTATTACACGTTCGTTACACAGAATGTGTATTTCTTTAGTTTGTATTCTATTACATATTACAAATAAATTGCGCAAAATGTGTAATTATTCATATCAATTTCTTTTTCTTTAGTCAAAATATGGTGAAGAAATTTGATTTTTCTTTTTATTTTTATTTTTTGGAAAATTTTCTCTCTTTATATAATCCCTCATAGTTTTTTGTTTAAAATTTTTTTTCCATTTTCTCTTAT
Organism: Jasminum sambac; assembly: GCA_018223645.1. Taxonomy (NCBI): domain Eukaryota; kingdom Viridiplantae; phylum Streptophyta; class Magnoliopsida; order Lamiales; family Oleaceae; genus Jasminum; species Jasminum sambac. Next base: position 38,589,508 of record CP073645.1, on the reverse strand, counting down.
AATTTTGCTTCATGGCCCTTTATCTTAACTAATAGGCTTAATAGCGCAATTGAGACCCAACGTTTATACTCGCTGCGCAATCAGGACCTGAACTTTTTTTCTTGGCATTTTCGTCCCCAAACTAATGTTTTTTTGCATCATAAGGACTTTTGACATTTATACCCTTCAATTCCACACGCTTCTAGGACGATGGTCGACCAACCGACGTGTCTCGATCACACACCACCACCGTTGGATGCGTCTCGTCATGGGCAACAATTTTTTCAACTGGCCCAACCTCTAATTCGGCTCTTAAAGTACCCAAATCAATGCCTAAAATTCAAATTTTGCACAAATTTGGGGCTTTTTGATCGGGAAATGATTTTGCAAATTCGATTTCTTGGGGTTGTGAGACATCATTAGAGGATGCTATAGATATATTTTGAGCCACCAATTTGAAGGAAAAATTGAGTAATTCATTGTTAGACCAAAAACTATGGTTTATATAGTTATTTGTGATTGTGCTCAATCCATAAATACCCATACAAAATTGAGTTTGGGGATGATTAATACGGTCATAGGCGCTCTTTTCTAGGGTAAGAAATTAAGTGAAAGTGGTTGGAATCATGGAGTTGGTGTTTAAGGACGAAAATGCAAGAAAAAAAGTTCAGGTCCTGATTGCGCAACGAGTATAAACGTTGGGTCCCAATTGCGCTATTAAGCCTAAATTTATTTGATTTTATTTAATTAAAAGGGCAGTAGTGTCTTTTTACCATGAAAAGTCCTTATGATGCAAAGAAACATTAGTTTGGGAACGAAAATGCCAAGAAAAAAAGTTCAGGTCCTGATTTTGCAGCGGGTATAAACGTTGGGTCCCAATTATGCTATTAAGCCTAACTAATATACTTTAACCCTCATGTGTAATGAGTGTGTAATGCATTATAATACCATTACACATTACAACACCCATATACACTCGGCGTAATATGTTGCACTATGTGTCATTTACATTTTGATTTTTAATTTAATTTTTTATCTTTTATATAATTCGTCATAGATTTTTTTCATTTTCATTTTAAATTTTCTCATTTTTTCTAACAATTTTGCAACTTGACCCCTTTATTAAATTAATGTACACTACACACTTTAAGCAAATGAGAGTGTAATGCATTACAATGCCTTACATATTAAATATTATATATAATGAATTACACATTATCTACAATACATTTATAATTTATTGCATATTCTTTGTGATCCAGTATAGATTAATTGTAATGAATTTCATGTCCTTTGTAATTCATTACAAATTATGTGCTTTCTATTGGTTTGCTAAGCAAACCAAGGGCATTTCCACAAAGAAGAATCCTAAGTGGTCCTTGTGCTATAATTAAGGGATGTTGTGCTTTCCTTAATGCCCAATCTTTTTTTACTATTGAAAGATTTGATATTTGGAAATGATTGTAGGAATAAATATTTTATGGACAACATTAATTATTCATATCACACTATTCTTTATTGACTCAAACATAATCCAGAAATTTAATGTTTACTTTTTAAAAAGTATTATGTCTCATTCACACAAAATATGTAGTGCATTACGCATTGCCTACACATCAAGTGTAATACACTAATGAATAATTGCAGTGAATGTAATTCGTTACACATTACTACATTAGTTACACAGAACTATAATTTATTGGTCTGCATTCTAGTTCTAGCACATATTACAAATGAATTACATGGAATGTGTAATTATTCCTATCACAACATTCTTTGTTGCCTCAAATATGGTGTAGAATTTTAACATTCATTTTTAAAATTATTATATCTCTTTCACATAAAAAGTCTAGTGCATTACACATCGATTACACATCCAATATAATGCACTAATGAATCAAATATTAATTACACACTTGAATTACACAAAATATGTAAAACAATACATATTTACTTAACACATTAGATAAAACAAATATAAGAATAATGAAACTTAAACTGGAAACACTAAATTAAATTTCATTGATAACATCGAACATTAATTAACCACACAAAAAAGTGTATTTATTTCCTCCTTTTTTGTGTGTGTGTTTTTTCCTCATACATTGGGTTATATAATATATAATATAGAATTTAAAAGTAGTGTCAACACAAAATATCTGTTTCTTTGTCTCAAAAAAGAAAAAAATAATATGTTTCTTGCTTTAATGATGTGGAAGGGCCAAGAAAACATATTGGGAACTAAATCAAAGTGTGTTTAACTAGTACAACTTTAAGATTAAAAAAAAAAACTAATAATACAACTTTAAAATAAGATACCAATGTTCAAGATTGACTTTCGAAACTGAAAGCTCAAGGAGATAGGCTTCACTTCTTCTTTTCACCAACCTTTAAATGATATACTGAGGTTCAAGATAGGCTTCTCTTCTTCTTTACCCTCTTGCTGAGTACCCACCTTTCTCTTAACAACCTTCAAAACACGTCTGTCCTTTCCAACTTTCAAAACCTCAATAATCCTTTTTCTCACATGGAGCAAAAATCCTACAACTTCCCTAATAAAGCCCCTTGAAAAATTAACCGTCTTCCTCATTTCCCTTTTCTCCTCCCTCCATCCCTCCCTCGCCTTTCTTTACCATTCTCTCTCTCCCCCTCTCCCACACAAACGCATTCACACAAATCTGCGCCTATCTCCTCCACCATTTCCTCTTCCCCTAATCTCCTTGTCCTCCACTCTTCTCCAATTGCCCATAATTCCGTAATCACACAGTTTCTTGTTACAATAGCAAGAATCAATAATCTATTTTCTTCACAATATAGCTAATCTTCAGTCATCTATAATTTCTCAATTTCCCCAGATCTTGCCCACAAGACCGTCACCTAAAACCCACACTCGACATACAAATATATATTGATTTAGAAGAATTTTTGGGCGAAAAAAGACTTTCATGAAGTTAGATCAATATAGCAGAGTCTACCAAGAATTGATCCACCACTTGATTGCTGCCAAATTTTCTTATGTTGATCTTTGCTTGATTGAGTTATTGGCTGGTTTTTATTCTTCTTTGTTCATAGGCTAGACCGGCTGAGAGAACCGCCCTTACCGAATTATAGTAATTAAAATGGTTTTGCAGGAATTTTGAATATTGAAAGATAAAAGCGTGAGTTATCCTAATTTCCTCTATATTTAAAAAAGGGCCATTAGCAAATATATGCAAGTATGGACTTTCAATTGCATGAAAGTTAAAGAATTTTTAAATTTGCAAGACTAACATGCAAAATTATACCATGCCCAAATTACCCTTGCCCATGTGCATATGACGGCTCCATAATTGGCATGAAAGAGTGCAATTTTTTAATGCATGTCAAATCCCACCATATTTGCATTAAATGGCCAAGTTAAGACACAAAGCTATCCTTCTTCTTCTCTCTATTTAATTGGCGCCAAACACACCCTACCAAACTCCATTGTTCATTCAGTTCCTCGGATGAAATAAATTTGCCCTCTTGAATCGCTTTTAATGCTGGCAATGATTCTATAAATGAAGACAATTTATTGCTAATCTGTATTTTGTAATTAATGGTGCAATATCTATATTCTGAAAAAAATACAGTTAGGTGTTTATGATATGTACTCTATACAATAGAGGACAGCGTATAGAACAAACGCAAATTTCCAAACAGCACACCTAAGTGCGAAACCTCAGACCCTACACCCCAAACCTTGTAATACTCAATTAACATTATGTACAACATAAATTGTTGTGGTGAATAAATGGTATGAGTCCAATTTGTCAATTTGTTTTGGTGAAGTCGTTGCCTAAGATAGAAATCTCAGTAAGATGATTTTTTTGAGTAACTGGTTTCCCATATCAGACAGTTAAAGGATGAAATTGTTATGGAATTAATTTAAAAATTGGAATAGAATATCAATGTCGACCTCTTTAATTTATTAAAAAAATTTACTTAATGACTAATCTTATAATTGTGAAGGATAAAACAAGCAAAATATTAAGAAAATTGCACGGATTGGGAAAAGTTGAAGCAACGTCATTCATGTAAGACTAACTTTTGCAAATGACGTGAAAAATTAGGATATTGAAACGACGATACTGTTTCTTTACAAAAATAAAAAGAGGTAATACATTATCTTCTCCTATGTGTACAGTGGACTGTATTCTTCAGTGATTATTTATTTTTTTCTTTTTCGTTGAAATTATGGTTGTTATTACTAAGTTAATTAAAAGTTGAGAACAATACTGCATATTGTGAACAAAAAAATAATAGTGTCATTTTGATCTCATGCGTGTTGAATAGACTATACTTTCTTGGTGTTTATTTATTCTTTATTTTATTGGATGAAATTATTATTGCTACTATCATATTAATTTAAGGTTAAAAATAGTTATGTATATTTTAATCCAAAATATGACACAGTCATTTATTTTCTGCTACATGTTCAATATAGTATATTGTGTTAGAGATTATTTAATTTTTATTTTTGGATGAAATTGTTATTGATAATACCATATTAAATAATAGTTATGAATAATTGTGTATATTATTACGAAAAAATAGCAAGGTCGTTTTCCATCCTAAATGATCAGTAGGCTATACTTTTTTAACGATTATTTATTCTTTCCTTTTCTTATTTGGAATGGATTCATTATTGTTATTATTGTCCTAATTAGTGGTTAAGAATAATTGTGTATATTTTGTACCAAAAATAATAGTCCTTCATCCCTTGGATTTTTTGAATATACTGTACTTTGTAAAAAAATATTCATTGTTTCTCTTATTCCAATGAATTTATTGTTTGCTATTATGAAAAGATGAAAAAATTCAGAATAATTGTATACATATATATATTTGAGAACAAAATAGTGAAAATCTCTCGAGGAAAAAAAAAATAATGACCACAAAGAAACTACCGTTAAGAATCGAACCAATGCATACATTTAATCATGAGCTAACAAGCTTCCACCATTACATTAACTACTTGTTGGCCATATTACTCCCGTATTCACTTTTTTTATTATACGTGAAATTATTTTAAAAATTCGAAAATTAAAATTTCTATATAAAAGTGTAAATGTCTATCATGCATGCTCTATACTTTAGAGGAGTGTTGAACAAAAACGGATAACCAGTGCGACAATAATATAATACTCAATACAAACTTCATTTGTCCACTAAATAACGTACAATACTTTGGACCTAAAAGCATACTGACATACTAGAGAAGTAAATACTTTCCGACTTAACATCCGAAACCGCCGGAAAATGTCTCCGAACTTGTCAACCAAGACCAATGTTGGGTCTACGACATTTTGTTCGTGAACACGTTTATGGTTCAACGATTTGAAGAAAAACACACAGCCATTATACATAGACAATACACACTACAGCTAAACAGAACTAGATATAGTAGATCATATACTCACTAGAGAAAATCAAAACACTTCATCATTCCTCCTCGGACACCTAATCATTGCCGAGGACGATAATGCCGATCCAATCCTTGGTTTTCTCCTCAACTAATATAATTACACTATAACCATGTTCTTCACAGAGTAATGCCCATATAAAAATACGGAAAAAGGCTAAAAATAGGAAAAATCAAAACAATGGAAGCCCTAACAAAAAATTTGAACAAATAAACCAATATAATTACACTATACCCATGCATTTCACATAGCAATGCCCACCGGAAAATGGGGGAAAAAGAAAAAAACAAAATGCGTAAAAAAAAGGGAAAAATCAACGAAGAGGAGCCCCAAATAATGCAAAAAACAAATGAATCAACCAACATAATTATAGAAACCCTCATTTCGTATATTATATTCAAGTTTTTGACAGTAAGAAAGAGGAAAAAATATTTTTTTTCAGCGAACTTACGGGCTTGTCATCGCGCATAGATTTTTCGGCCGATGATGTTCAAACCAATTTATTGGGCACAACCAAACAGCCCTATCTTCAAGTAATCTTCAGTTCTTTCGCCGGAAAACAACCACAAACCACCGGATTTTTACTTTTTCGTTCAAATTTGGAAGATGCATACGAAGGGAGTGAATTTGGAGAAGAAAGGTACGGTGGGGTGCTATCATGAAAAGCTTTGGTCAAATGAAAGGATTCTTACACAAGTTGGCCTATTTTCCTCGAGGGGTGTTTCAGTCCTTGCCATTTAATTGCTGTTAATATTGCAAATGTAAAATTTAAAGGGTGATAGGGGTTGATTTTTAATAATTTTTAATGTAAAGGAGGTGAGAGAATGAGTGGAGTTTAATGGTAGAGATTTGTGGATGTGACGAAGTATGTTGATGTGATTGATTTAGAATAAAGAAAAAATGTATAAAAAAATAATAAAAATTGGAAAAAATTGTTCCCTTTCATTCTTTTAGATTAGATGTCAATAGAGCATAGTTATTAAACCCGACCCGAACCGGACGGTTGGACCGGTGAACCGGTGACCCGGTGCCTCGACCGGTCCGATTCATCTAATTCGACCACATCGCAATTGACCCAATATAAACCCGATTGAACCGCCGGTTAATAGGCAACCCGGTGACCCAAAAAGTAATAACCCATCCGGGTCATTACTTATTTAAATTATTATATTTTTAAATTGTAAAAAAAATTATTTCCTTGAATGTTTAAGGTTGAAAAAATAAATCAAATCATTTCTTACCAAAATAAAAAGTAAAAAACAAAGTAAACCTTTTTCACAACTAAATATTTACCGTGATTAAATTTTTTGAAAATAAATAATCGAATATCCAAAGTTATTGATAAGTGTGTGACTAGCATGAGTGATTAAAAGATTTTACTTTTAAGTTTTATACTACTATTATAAACTACAATGCATATTCTAGCTCATATTCATATTATCGATTATAGGTTTGAAAGCAGATCAAAAATTGATTAGCTACTTGTCACCTTTCAATATTCAACAAAAAGTTAGTGATATTCATTAAAATAAAATCAATTATGAATTAGATGAGTATTCTTGTTTGTCGATGTAATAATATTTTAATTACGCTTACTCAATATAATGGTTATAATAATGGTTAATTATAATATTAAAAAAATTTCAATGATAGTATAATTATTTTATTTCAATTTACCGGTTTGATGAGAGTTAACCCACGGTTCATCAATTCTTGGTTGAACCAACAATACAGTGACTGACTCTCTATCCGGGTCGAACCCTGGGTCGAGTCTGATAACTATGCAATAGAGTATTTATATAATAAAACCTTATAACAATCTTGCTAATATCTCTTTAAAAAAAACCCTACCATTATTGGGCTAAATCTTAACATATCATTTTGAAGAAAACGTCCATTTGGCTTTGATGAGGTAGCTTACCAGACTACCACCAAATCACATCGTAATCTCAGCTTTCAATCCTTCGGAAGGAAGGATCCTTTCATACGCTTTATGGGGGTTCTACATCTTCCGTCCTTTTAACTGAAACTTTCCCTTCAAGCAAGTTGCAGCAACGGAGAAACCCTCCATCTTAGTTGTAGCGTAGCTATTACGAAAATATTTACATGCAGGAAAGACGAGCTGCCCATAGCTGGAAAACACAGCCTATCTGTTAGGTGTTTTTGCCAAATGATCAATTCTGTAAGCACAGAAAAGAGATCTTTCCCTATAACCTGTAATCAGGCAGCAAATGGCCAATAAACCACAGTACCTTATAGTCACATACTAATAGCAAATTAATTTCATCAAGCAAGAAATTCAGCAATCTAGATAAGTTGCTCCAAGAAAGATAACAGATGATCTTCTTAATCAATTTCGGTACAAATTGCAAATTAAAAATATGATAAATAACCAAGATGTCCACTACCCAAGATCAAATAAACCACTCAACAACAAATTGCTGCTTCATGTCTTCGCGATGTTGAGAATTTTAGACATGCCACTATTCACTGCCCCTGGGAGAACCATCGACAGGGCTTCCACTCTCCCTGGGGCTAAAGCTGCGATTGCGACCATTTTCTTGGACTGGGCTCCGCTCAACATCATCCACAGGGCTTTTGTTCCTTCCATTTGGACTCCTGCTATAGTCGGACCCGTTGGCAGACCTACCACCTCTTGGCGATGGGGTACCCTTCTTTCTTAGGCTTTTCTCATCATCTTTTGGGCTGTAGTTCCTTCCCCTAGATGGAGACGGGGAAGGTGAGGCCCTGTGCCGCCTCCTGGATCCTCCTTCAGCGCGATCAATGCTGCGATCCCTCTTTGGGGGTGGTGATCTGGATCGGCTGCAAAGAGTTATCACAAACAAGTCATTTTACATGCAATGCGGCAACAAACAATAATGCTTAATCTTGTTAACAAACATCAACTGGGGTCTCCAAAATGATCACACAAGCAGACACGTAAATATCAGTTGAAGATTCCTAAAAATTATATAGGCGTGCCTTTTATCTATATTTTTAGTACTTACTATTTTTCTATAGAATAATCAAGCGACATTAGCATTGATTTGGTTGTAAAATCATTTGAATTTAAGTAATGGCTATTTATTCTACCTCATATTTTACTTTTTAGCAAACATACCAAATATATAGGTTTAGCAAAATATGCAATAGTAAATTTAAAACAGTTCTCACATGGAGGCGAAGAGTTTTTCTAGCATTCTTTTAGGTTACTGAAATATTTTTTTCTATTAAATTACAATTTCCCAGATTGAGTAACTAAATTTACAAAATGGGGCTTTCACATCATTGATCGGTCAAGGGCATGTCTGTCAGCAGTCAGCTCATCAACTAAACTCAACAACGAGCAACTCCCATGGGGAAAAATCGGAAGATAACAACCCCCATGAATTTTAACACGGTAAGATGTGACAATGATACCACAAGATCAGGTCCAGTTAATGCACATTATCTGACCTCCACCACTGCAAACTTTAATACGTTTAGAGCTTCTTTGACAAAGCTTTTTCGGGGAAAAATTTATTTTAAGAAGGGTTGAAAAGTAAAAAACTTTATAGAAAAATGTAAAAGATAAAAAACAAATATTAAGTGTGTCTGGTTGAAAATGAGGGTAAAACAATTGTTCAAAGAGTTTTATCAAACAAGCAGAGTTACAATTGACTACTCACATCCAATTCTAGCTTTCTTGTGGGAAAAATAATATCATGCATCTCCAAATAGTAGCAACTAGACATGCAATATTACAAGAAGCAGGGAAGTAATGCACAATGAATAACAGAATGTCATTCCCAAAAGGATTTGTTGTCATAAAGAATGTTAAATATGGAGAAGAAAGTGAGGCTGGTTTGAACCTGCGACTAGGGCTCCTGCTATAACCACGGCTGCGACTCCGACTTCTACCACGACGAGGAGATGGTGAGCGAGAGTAACTTCGTCGCGTCTGTTGGAATAGATACTAAGCATACCGGATTTTTTTAAACATCCAAGCATAAAAAAACAAGGACCACAGGATCAATTTTAGTATTTTACATACCTAGATTTCTTGGGACTGCTTGGACAGTTCTTCTCAATATGACCTCGCTCCCCACAATGGTAACACTTGTTCTTCCAGTCTCCAGCCTTGCAATCTCTAGCCCAGTGTCCCTCGATTCCACAATTGAAGCAGCGTCCAGTTCCTGGCGCAGGGCCTCTTCCAAGATACTCTCGAGAACCACCCGGACCACGTGGTACCTATATAGCAAGTTAAATCTGGTTAGTTATATGCATCACAACACCAAATCCATCTTATCAAAAGATTGGTGGAGAAACAGATGGGCTTAAGATTAACAAATCTACAATGATAATTAAACAAATCTCAGGAAAGCTTACCCCTTTTGCAAATTCAACTATGATACGACTCCCATCAACATCACGTCCATCTAAGCCATATCTTGCATCATCCGCATCTCGAGGATCACTAAAATCCTGTGTGAAAGAGCAAAACCAAAGTGGAAAAAAAGGTGGTATTCACAGAGTAGGTAAGCGCAAGGAAAAGTTGCAATTATGTAAAAGAATAAGTGTATAACAGCGTACCACAAATGCATAGTCACGCTTCATATCCACATCACGTACTCTGCGTAAATGGGTGCCAGAAACAACAAGGCCATCAAGACATTAGAACTGACGGCTTCATACTTTTCCCTCAAAGATGAATTAAACACCAGTTTGGTTGTTGGAATTTCCATCAAAAAAACACGCAATAACACTATGATAAGAATTGCCAAAGCCCCCTAAATACTGCACGAATATCGACCAAATCCACCAAGGGGAACACCTCTCACCACAGACCTCCCGGTTGGGGAAAGAGCCCAGAGACCTTCAGAAACATTATTCAAGTTAAAATCACCAAGACATGGGGACAATTTCTCTCAAATTACTTCATTTTTAAATCGAAAAGATAAATCAATGACAGAAAAAAGGCCTCCTTAATAATTCTGGTTCCCCAAGAGATGTCTCCAAGCAGGCTCATCACAAAAATGACAACTGTCAACTACATAAAGAAAATTGGACAATATATTGTATCCAATCAAGAGAAGAGGGAGACACAGATAGCAAAAAGTATTCTTCAGTCATTATACAAGCATAAAGATCTTCAAGTACCACAAGTTGGTTTCTGAAATATTATCAAGCGAGAAAAGATTACCTTCCATATCTGCTGAAGATGTCCTCCAGATCACGTGACCTCGTCCTTGATGACAAATGGCCAACATAGAGTCGTGTTGCATTGCCATGGCGATCATCATAACGAGGCATCTTAAATTAATTTCCTAAAATAGACAAGAAAGCATTCTCATTTTATTAAGGATCTTTCAAACATGCTCGTGTATTCAATCATCTAGACAGCCAAGTTAGCGTTTGTTTGGAAGGGCTTTTCAATGTGTAGAAGAAGAGTGGAGAAAATTATAAAATTATAAAAGCATGAAAAAATTGTGACACCAATCAAATTAACGGTTAAAAATGATGTGGAAGAAAAATGATTTTTTCATAAAAGTCCTACAAAATAAGCTGCAATATATTGTGCACATCGATGTAAGCAATTCCTCTGTGATCAAGAGACGAGTATATGAACCTACAATAATACATGCTTTGAGTTGTTTATGATTGGAGAGGTTTTTGAAAACGTGATTTTTAAGGCGTGATTGCAAAGTGGAGAAAATTTCTAAACCATATCAAACAGTCACAGCAACAAAAACGAAAAATGCTTTCTAGAAAAATATCACAAGAAATTCTAGATATACCTTTCTTAACACCCTGAAAAGTGGAAAAAGAAAAATCAGAATAGCAGATCAAAAGAAAAATTACTCCAACAACTAATATGATTCTTTCTCTTAGACATAGTAATCCATGTGTGCCCATTTTGTTAACTTCATAAAAAGATCAAAACTTTCAACTCACTGATTGAACGAATAATGATAAAATACATAAGGCAAGACTAAAGAAACTTTAGAAATCAGACAACATAATAAACATACAATGGGATAACAATGGGCTAACCACCTCCTGTTACAGACCCAGACTGCTTTTCGTAGGTAAATAAACTCGATTATTAATTGAAAATTAAATACGTAAACTTCTTAACACTCTAAACTAGAGCTACTCGAGCTACAAAATCAAAACTTCAAGGAAGAAAAACCATTAGAAAATGAGAGATCTATTCGTGAATATCGAGGAGAAAAACCCTTCGTAAGAATATAGACAGTATACCATAAATCAAGACGCGAATACCCTAAATCCTTCGCAGACGAAAACAATAAGAAAAAAAAATTGGGGAGCGTAAGGCTTACCTGAATAGAACCCTAGTAATGAGAAATTGGGGTTTCTTACCGCGGAAGAGAGAGGTGTAGAATTTCGCGTCTATTTATACGACCATTGAGATTTTTTAGGAATAGCCCAAATTACATAAATAGTCCTTTAAAGTTGTTGGGTATTACAAACTAATCTGCACTTACAAAGTCTCTGTTCTTTTATAACCCCTTTTTCTACCTAAAAATCAATAATATTTATTATTTATTAAAGTTAAACACACATCTTACATCATAACTCACTATTATCCATAAATCTAGTGATTCCCACCACTATCTATATGAAAAAGTAGTTATACACTAAATATTTATGAAAAATATCTCAATGTTATTTTCATATGAAATATATCATTCCTCTTACTTTAAATCAATCAATAATAATCATTTACATATAAAAATCTTAACATATAGTTAATTATTTTGAGACTAGGAGTACCGGCCGTTCCGAAAATATTATGATACTCGTAATATATCATAATTAGTATTGTGAAACAATCAATATTAATTACTTAAATAGAAAATCTAATTACTTCAGTCAATTAGTTATTGACCAAGAGTGTTGATTACTTAGTATGTTAGAAGTATGAGAAATTTTTTGTAACTACAAGATGATCCTAAATATTACATTGTTTAACTTTCTTCTTTCCTCCTCTCTCTTCGTGGTGTTGTTGTCGTTGTTTTTTTTTTTGTTTTAAATTGATCTCAAATGCACAATTCAAAATAACAAAGATAAACGACGATGATCTCGAGCCACAATTAGACATGCAGAATTCATTGGTCACTTGACCGAGTGGTTAACAACCAATCTTCTGTTTGCGGGTGAATGTGCACGAGTCACCTTATGCCTCAATGTATACCCTGATCTTATCGTTGACATTTCCACACCGTGCACCCATGTCATCAAACTCATTCACATTGTAACAGAATTTGATCAAATTAATCACATCTACATATCCCATAGGTCTTACATGTATTACACAAATCTCAACAACTCATTTCAAAAATTTAAATTCTATTTCAAATGTGAATTGAATTCGAATTCGATAGTTAACTACGATGAACACCTGTAATGCTTTAGAATAAGTACTATTACAAACATCCACATGCTACAACAGTAACGCAGCCTGGCAAGTTTCCAGGAGGAGAAAAAAAAAATTTACCTCCATTATGCATATATGGCCTCCATTTTAAAAGCTTTTTTTCCATTTCAGTTGGTTGACAAGATCATGCAGACTGCGGTAATTTTCCAGCCAGGCGGAAGCAGATTTCAGAATACGAAGCCAGGGACGGATCTAGCCTTCAAGTCCAGCTAGAGCGGCCGATTACTGTTGACCGTTGACAAAGGTTGACCGTTGACGGTCAACAACCGTTGACCATTGACAAAAGTTAACCATTCACCAGTAATTATGACATTTTATAGTTAACTAATGTTAAAGATTATAAATATGTATTTAAACACACCAAAATATAGATAAAGCATAAAATATTAGAAATATCATTCAATACAACTCAAAATAATAAGTGCTTCGTACAATTTCAATTCGTAAGCTTAGATAATTGCATCCTACGAGGTCTCATTATGAAAACGTTGCAAAATTATCTCATTTTCAATTTTTAAAAATATCTCCCGCTCAATATACACCACCAAATTGTCATTCAACCAATCATCTCCCATTTTGTTCCGCAATTCACTCTTAACTAGATTCATTGCAGAGAATACCCTTTCAACGCTTGCAGTTGCCACAGGTAATATCAAAACCAATGTGATAAGCCTATAAACCAAGGGAAAATAACATTTCATTCTTGTTTCCACCATCTTCTGGGCTTTGCAAGATATGCTTTTAAGATTAAAAAATGCCTTATCACTTCTCACAAGCATAACAAACTTATCAAGTTCGGGTCTAAGTAACATGATGTCTTCATTGCTGAAATCCAAATGGTAGAACTGAGCTAGATGTAGTATCTTCGCCGTGTCAAAAGAAGCAAATAATCAAATTAACAGTAAACTAACTAACTAAGCTAATATATTCAACCCTAAATTAAATATTGATCAACAAATAATCATAATTTGTTCTATTTCAAATTTAACACTACTAAACTAGTTAAAAGATTAAAAGAATTAAATGAGTAAAGAGTAGAGTACCAAACCCAAGATGAAAATAATTCATCAATCATCAATTAGCGGTGCCACGGTGAATCAACTAGTGGACACGGCGGTGATGGACTAGTAGTTGACGTCCGATGAGGCGATGAGCCGATGACGATGAGCAGAGCCACAGCCCGCAGAAGACCAGAGGCGTCAGATTTTCTAATTTCTGATTTCAGTTCACGTATGCTTCACGAATCATCCTAATACTAATTGGGTTTGGACTTTGGGCCCTTGGGTAATGGGAAATGGGTAGTTCTTGGGTTATTAAGTTAATAGGTACTAATGAGTAATGACTTAGGCCCAAAACACATTAGTCAAAAACAAAGTCCAAATGTATATAGCCCAATAAGCCCATTCCCGTAGCAAATACTAACCAGGCACTGTTCTTCTGTCTTCCTCGTTTTGTCGGACTGCTGCGCAGAAAAAGGGTCTTCCAACGACGGCAACTCGGCGGCTCTTCCGGCGGATCCAGCACGCGCGGCCGCGCGTGCTCGACGGGTGCTGGATCCGTCCCTGTACGAAGCTCACCACTGAGAAGATCTTGAGCTAAACGCCTCCTTAAAGCACTTTCACCAGACAGACAAGGCGTAGAACCTAGTGACTGCACATTCAGTAACCAGTGCAAATGTCATGTCAATGTTCATATTACGCCCTTCAGAGACGAGATGGAGAAAAATCGTAGTTATTAGATTCATAACTGATGATTTTTACAACAAAAAATATGGTGCACGAGAAAATGCTACAGCAGCAGTAAAAAAATCACAAGGGATTGACCATCTCCCACCCTCGCGACTAAACGAAACAAAACAAGTGAAGAAGGAAGAAGAAAAAAACAATGAAGAGGAAAGAACAATGACGAGAAAAGAAACTCCTTAGTCGCATTAGCAGTAAAAAACTCACCAGGGATTGACCATCTCCCACCCTCGTGACCAAACAAAACAAAACAAGCGAAGAAGGAAGAAGAAAAAACAATGAAATTCGCATTAGCAGTAAAAAAATCACAAGGGATTGACGATCTCCCACCCTCGTGACCAAACAAAACAAAACTAGCAAAGAAGAAAGAAGAAAAAACAATGAAGAGAAAAGAACAGTAAAGAGAAAAGAACAATGATGGGAAAAGAAACTTCTCAGTCGCCACTGATTAAACAGAGGAACCAGTTGTCACCTTGATAGATGCATCATATTCGTTAATTAATTTAGCTATTTCTGAAAGCAACAATTCGTGTGCTTCAATCTCTCTTCTCTTGTTCTTCAAAGGATTGCGAGCCAGCCTACCATCACATTCTTCAGCTTCCTGTGCCAAAGCATTTAATTCTGTAGATCAAGAAAAAAAAAGTTAAAAAACACTTGAACTAGTTCTATATACAATAAATTTTCACTAACTTCCATTAACTTTTTCTCTCTCATCTTTTTCAACTACTCATACAATTACTTTACATTTTTTAATATATTTTCTCTAATTTTCAACCATACATATAACATGTAGTTCGAGTAAATCAAATAACTTGTATATAGAACAAGCCCTTAATGTAAACCACTAAGAATTTAGAGTTAAGGAATAACATCTCATTTATCATTTCAATCTACAGGAAGGTACAAATCTCTATCACAACCTTGCTCGGAATTGGAACTCAAAATACGACTAAATGCACGAAGTGATTGTGGGATGCCCCTCCCTCTTTTACTGGCAGCCTTCACTTCCCTACACATTTATTACAACACGTGAAGAAAAGTTAGGTACATAAATAGTTTAAGTGACTACACCAAGGTTTCATGGGTAAAGCATCAAGGGATATCTAAAATGAACAAAACCACAAAGCATTCATATTCTAAAGAGGAAATAGGCTGAACATCAAGCTTGTAAATCTAATGAGCCAAACTAGAATAAATTTAATATAAGACGTGTTGATCAAAAAGGGGAAAAAAAGATACTGTCTTCGTCCTCTTCACACGAGTAATTAGTTTCATTTCATATTTTATGTATATTAAAAAAAAAAATTACAGTCATGTTTTGTCAACATTCATAAAAGGGAGAACCAGTCATAATACATTAGTTACAAGTGTTTTGCTAGAGAGAGAGAGAGAGGGAAGGAGTGAGGAGGAGGAGGTTGCGTTTTATGTAATCTGGGAAAGGTAACAGCTCAACACTAAATTATTTTTTTATTTTAGCCATCCTTTTAGATGCTTGTTTGATAGTAGAAGTTTCAATGTTCAAACATTTAAAAACTCTGATATAATAACATGTACAGCAGAGGATAACCAATTCAGTACGAAATTGATTTAATTTGTTGATATTTGTAATTTGACCTTATTTCAATTACAAACCTTCATAAGATCAATTATCAATCTTCATCCTCAAAGGACATTTGTTAAGTGCCGTTACAGGGTTAATGGATTTTCACATGATGCAACGGGTCTACCTGATCTTAGTACATTCAGAGCATGAAAGAGTATTGTTGACACGGAACAAGAATGAGTAATTTAATCACCCACTTCGTTTGCAGACTGCACTGCAAGGGAAACAAAGTGGATAAAAAGACAGTTTGAATCTTACTCTCTACGTTGTGAGTGCATATTTATGGTAGACATATTCTGAGTCTCTTGACAGTGTTATAAGTGATCCAAGTTCTTCTAAACAATCAACTGGTAAACAACAGGGCAAGTGTTTTATGTGCCTTGTTATGCCTCTTAAAGTCTTTCCTGATTTTAGTTCTTCATCCACAGAGCAATAACATGATAAATGTCAAATGAAATGACTGTTCAAGAAAGACACTTACTTGATTGTGAAGGAGTTTCCAGAAGAGCTGAACTCATTATCATCTTCTATGCTTGGAGTACGATATCTTTGCAAAAGTTCAAACTTCATCGCACAAAGAGGGTCACCATGCGGTATGTTAAGCTTGATCTGAACCTGTGTCAATGATGTCCTCGCGTGACGCAATATTCTGGAGTAGTTAAAGAAAGTAGTTGTTGCATGGTACTATATCACACATGTATAGATAATCGGTCATTTAATGAAGTAGAACAGAAGCAAGAAGCTAGACAGAAGTGTATAACTACCTTTGCATCCTCACACAGATTTGCAAGTTTACAGGGATCTATTAACAACTAGAGCAGCAAACATTTTAATTCCTCTTTTAAGCTAACCTGATCATATATGTTGCGAGGAAGTGTAAAACCAAAACCCAACAAGAGTTCAGCATTACAAAACTTTCCATACCTTATCAAGACCTGCACAAAAAAGTGACAATCAAAACCAAGATTAACAGTTTTTAAATAACTTGAATGTATGGTGTACTAGTCTCACAGACAGAATGTGATAAGAATCTTATCCATAGATATTAGAGTAAATAAAATTGGTAGGTGACTGTCTTTGAGAAAATTTTATTTAAGAATTTGTTTGACAAAGCCTTTTTTCTGCTTTTGTTCTTCTTTCAAGAAAAATAAATTTTCTGAAGAATGTGTGGTTAAAAAGTAATGAAACATTATAGAGAAGTGAAAAATAAATGTTCTAAGAGAATGCATGGTTAAAAGCAAGTGCAATACATAGTGATTATTCTTAGAGTTTTGTCAACCAAGCTCTACGATTCGAAGCTCAAATGTAGTCCAACTAGATCGTCCCACAGTCCTGGTGTGACAAGAAGGCAAGGCCAAAATAGATATGAATCTTGTAATGCAATTTATACACACTAATTTAACACTCGGTCCCATTTTGTAATTTAACTTAAAAAACACAAGAGAAAAAAAAATTTTAAGAAAACATATTTATTTTTAGCTGCAAGAGCAGAAGTGTTTTCAACTTTGACCTGATCTCCTGGAGCATAATCCTGATCAGCAATAACCTGTACAAAATAAAAGAGGAAGGTGAAAACTTGTAAGTAGAAACGAGAATTTGAAATTTGGAAGTAGAACGGAGTAGTTCACTGTAAACATAAGAAGACGAATTAATAGATTATGGGTAACTGCTACCATGATATTTTTCTACCTTCTTGTCCTCAAATTAGACACAGGAATATCAAAACAAAAGGTAATGACATACTTCTATAATTAATCAGAAAGGACAGGCAGAGAGAAATCTAGCAATAACTTTTGTTGAATTCTGAAGTCCGTCAAGGGCATTAAGGGAAACTCACAAGACAATGAACACATCAACCTTAATGAATATTATGCAAAACATCAATGATCGGGAAATTCCATGAGAAGGAAAAAAACCAGGTCAAGTTTGAAATAGCATGAGTTGGCGAAACAAACTTCACGTGAAAGAACACGATTGTAAAAGAGAAGCATTTTGACAACCCATATTCAAGTGCAATAACAATAGGGAAAGACATTCTGATTTGCCGCTCCATTTTCTCCTGCCTCCTTCACGTCTTTTTCTTATCTTGGAGGTGGGATGGGAGCAAGATGTAGAAAGGATACCTGTGAATATCGCTTCTGATCATGAAGCAAAACATGCGAAGTGCCACCATGATTAAGGAAATCTGCAAAGGAATCTACAAAAGTACATCAACAAGCCTGCTCAGATTAGTTGTCAAGCACCAAACAATCAATTACCATTTATAAGAGAATTACCATGGCTACACCCTCCGAGCTTTTCCATGCGCGAGATTTAACTGAAATGTTTAAAAAGTTCAGCTAAGAGAAGTGGTTGGTGATCCGCACACTCAATAAAATTTTAATACATATTTCACTTCAACGGCCAACTTAGGCAATTCTAAAGATAGATGCTGCTAACATAACATATTAACATTAAATACCTACTTAGAAGTTATGTTTTCAGCTGTACAATAACATTGAACAGATAGATGCTGCTATCATTACAGAGAAACCTAACTGGTAGTAATATTATTATTCTTTTTAAAGAAGAGAAGCCACACAAATTTAAAATTTTCTACTGTGCCAAAATAGGATAAAAACAGTTTTGTTTTTCCTTTTTGGACATTGAATAAAACAAGAAAAGTTAATGGTAAAGCTATTAACTTTGCAAATAACAGTCACTAATAAAAGTTTCTTATATGTTTAATATAATTGATCCATGCTCATTTCCTCTTCCGAACTTTCATTGTCCTTATATCAAAGATATTTGCACCCACGTCAGCATTAGTGTCTTCATTAATTTATACAATCAAGATTTATGTTCTCATTCCAGTCCAGAATCCTCAGGTCTTCCTCTTCCCATCTCCATATTGGTATTATCTAATTACAGTATTGATTTGCTGTTTTCTTTTCCCTTTTTTTTTCTTTTTTTTTTCTTTTCTTTCTTTTTTTTTTTTTTTTTTTTTTGTGTGGGTCTGAAGACTGTAATGTGACATCTTTATAAGGCTAGTGTTGAACATTTCACCTAACGCATAAGCATATGTGAAGTCCTGTAGTTTCACATCTCCAAAAATGTGAGGGAAGTATCCAAAAGCCTGAAAGGAAAGGAAAGCAAACACTAACCTTATCAGTGACAAAGTATGACAACTGCAATATTAGAATATAAGCTTGAATGCCATTAAACTTCACAAGAAAAATATTACAATCTTATGTTAAATTCTGAGGGCTGAAAGATAGAAGTAATACATAGTCCAACACTTAGCTACACTTCTGTTGGAAAGTTAGGTTTGCTACGAGTCGTGAAGACACTTAGTGTAAAGAGTGCAGGACTGAAGCCTCAAATAAATAAATAAATAAATAAAATATAAAATGAAAGCACTTGGCACTACTCTTTTCGCAATTTACCACCAGCCAAACAGATACCAGTTTTAGCCTTTTAGGTTTTAAAAAAAAAAAAATCTGGTAATTAGTAGACAGTGTTTGAAGACCTACTTCAAACAAATAAAAAGAGATCTTTGAATTTAAAACACGAACCACATTAACTTCCTGGAAATCCTTCTCAATCTCAGCCTTTTGTCTAGTTGTTTCCTCGTACAAAGCACTTGGCCAAATCATCTCCAACTCATCAACTCTCCAGAGTATCTACAAATTCAAATTGTGTCACACTGTATTTCCGCAAGTAATTCAATCCTACAAATATTACCAGTACATTTTTTCACACATATTTACAAGTTACAACCACCAAAATTTCATAGATGCACACAAAAGACGTGTCCTAGTCCAGTTAAGCTTACAATCTGATTCTCAAGTCGGCACAATAAGAAATAGGGATCCAAAGAAAGTCAGCAGCATGTCAATGGCATATAGAGGATTGATTAATTGGAGAACGAGCACCCCAGAAGTTTTGGGGATCAGCAGAAAATAAATAATTAAAAGAATAAGAAAGCAGAGAATGAGACAAGGCATTCAAGAAGAAGAAGAGCAACGGAGAAAAACAAAAAATAAAAAAGAAAGAAACAAAGAAGGGATAACATCCAACAGACCGAGAAAAGAAGAGAAAGATGGAATGAAACAGAGTTTAACTTGTGTGTTCGTCATAAATTATGGTGCAACAGGAAAGAGCATTTTAATATTACAATAATATAGGATCATCTGAGATGCATTCACTCACGAGACACAAGTAAAGCTCGTTAAAGTTTCTCCCCTAGACATGAAAACAAGGCTTATTCCAACATGCAGCGACAAGATTCCTCCAAGAGAGCTAAGCAAAAATAAGACATTGTCCAATGAATTGAAATCACCAGTCTTTTGAAAACATTTAAAATGAATTGAGGACATTAACAAACTCACCGTGCTATGCATGTCAGCAGGCTGAGGAAGACGACTGATATAAGGGAACCATTCAGAATTCTGATCTAGAGAAAGACAAAGAGAAATTAAATGAAAAAAGAAAACAAGCTTTGGGCATTTCAAATTTTTGGCAACAGAAGAATTCGGAAGGGACGAAATAGTAACAGAGATACACGATAAAAAATCGCAGAGACATGGAAAATAACAGAACATGTTACTTGGTACTATAACTAGAGTGGCAGCACCTGACCCAACTTCTGCTCATACAGAATGAGTAGAGCAACTTTAGCAACATCACTAGCTTCACTTCCTAACAACGATGCAATGTCTGGAGGCAGATTATCCTTGGTCAGTTGCTGTGAAGTTCAAGTCAATCCTCTCAAATTAATTAGCAATCATAAACAAGATCCCCACAATTCTCAATTCAACATTTCCATTCAAGTGTACTCACCACACTATAAGGAACCTTCAGTATGCAGTCCCAAGTTCGAATATGTTTACAAGCATACAATGACCTGCAAATACATCCACTATTTCAATTCCACTGCCCATAAAAGTCATAAGAGGGACCCCACAAAAGATTTGTCAAACCTTCCATACGCAGATTTTCCAATTGAAAGTACAGAAGAAATTTCCGTTCCAGCCTTGTGTTCCAACCACGGCAGGAAATCATCACACTCTTCGTCTATATACTGCGATGGCGATGACTGAGGCACGTTTCAATTCACCAACTGTTATTATCCCCTCCATAGTATAGTTCGCAAACGGAATACAGTGTCGATTAACATAGTAACAAACTGGAGTTGGAGGCGAACCTGGCGGGAAGAAGAAATTGAGGATAGATGGAACTGGAAAGGAAGGCGTCGAAACAGAGAACATATTAATGGCCTTTGATTTTGTGCCCACCAACTGTTTGTGGTTAATACAGTTGACTGTAGCACTGCAGAATTCAGTATATACATGGCGCGTATTCAATCACATTCCAAATCCCTTCGACATGGAACAGTTGCAAACTTGCAATCCTCTTTTATGTGCTCACAGCAGTGTAATCACAAGTAGCAACTGTACTTGTTAGTACGTACTTTAGCAAAATATCAATTTTTCTTACCACAAATTTAGTATGTGTAATTAATTAAAGTACATATTCATATACATATTGATAAGTACTACACATGGAAAATAATGTATTGACTATAATTACCCCTAGAGCATGGTTCCAACCGAATACTTGATAGAGATTTTGAGAAGCATCTGTCAGAGAAAGGAGAAGAAGAAGCAGAGTGAAGACGGAATGAATGATATAATCTTTTTTTTTTTTTTTTTTGAGTGGGGGGAGAAACCTCCATTTGGTCGGGATTATATTTTAAATGTGTTGCTAATGACAAAAGACAATGGTTGGAATTGCAAGTCGAAAGAAATGTGTTGAAATGATGGCTACGGCACGAGCTTCAATAAGATGATAACATGAACTGTGAGCATTCAATGGAGATGATTCAAGTTGAGCTGAGCCGAGAGTTCATTTCCCGTACTCAAATCCGAACTTGGTGTATAATTGTATTAGAAATTATCGACAGTATGGAAGTTGTTATCTTATTATAATATTATTATTTCCACTAGTGTGAATACTTTGATATTTAGTACTTTTCCAATTTTAGATCGTAAGTCGGCCAACATTGCCTATTAATATAACTTGAAGAAAGATTTGATTGTCAACTTACTATCAAAATAGCTGTCCGTTCATCAAACATATCAAGCACAATACTTATCCAAGTTCAATGAATCCAAATTCACTGGAAAACTTACTCATGTGAGAATAATTCATGTGCCTGTGAGAAATCCAAATGGAGTGAATATCATGTCCAAAAATGGACATCAAATTGTACATGCTAACTTTGTTACAAGATTGAAAGAGTGCAAGTCATCCAATAGATTTCGTTCAAGTTGGATGTTTCGATTGCCATCATAACATTTTCACCAACCCCTCGTGACTCATAGTTTAGTGCCATTTCATTTATCCCATTCAATGTGTTTCGGTCTCCAGCTTCTGAATTTTACTACTTGTGACAACCCACCTTTAAGTTTGTAACATTTAAATTGTACCATCGACCAAGCAAGTCTATGAAGTGCTCAAGTTTCAGCTCTAGTAAGTTTTGTTTACATTTCAAGTTCATTTATGGGAATGGGATAGTAATATTACAGCGGCAAGCAATAGTTCATAATTTGCTTATTTGTTAGGTACGATGATATAAATTTAATTTAAAAAATATATGCAAATAAAAGTAATTTAATTATCATACACTGTGTTTAAAAATGAGTCTGATTTTCTAAAAAAATCGCAAAGCATACTATAAACAATTTTTGCAAATGTCTTATAATCAATATTTTTATAAATCAATTGGAACCATTGTTGAGGATTGCAAATCCCTAGCTGCTAATTTACACTATATTTCTTTTTCTTGTGTTAGGAGATCTGCTAATGAGGCATCTCATAAGCCCTCTAGATTAGGTGGCTCTCTTTTAGTCTCTACTGAGTGGTGGTTGTTTCCTCCCCCAGTTATTATTAGTGTATTGTCCTCAAATGCCTTAAATAAATAAATTTTCTTTGTTCAATAATATATATATATATATATATATAGGGTCAGTTTCTCCTACTCAAAAATTTGACATATATTTTTGACAAGTAACCATGCCCTCTAATTTCTATAGATCTCACATTCCAAATTTAATCACCACTACAATCTGAATTCCCTAAACCAAAAACCAAATAACATGGTCATCTAAATCATTTCTAACTTTATCCAAACACAAGTTATATCTTCTTTTGATTTTAAAATTCATATAATTTACTTTACCATTTATCTCGTAATATTTTTTGGGGGTTCGCTGATACTTATTATCGGAATTACTTACTTTCTTTTTGTTGATGATAGTTTATTATTTTTCCGTGCTAACATGAAAAGAAACTGAGTTTGTTCAAGATATTTGGCAGCAATACGAATCGGAGTCGGGACAATCTGATCAATATTTTAGGAGCTCGCACTATAGTCCATCATGGCTTCGTGGACCCGTCAGTTGCTGAGATTTTAGGGGTGAGGGAGGCATTAAATTTGGCTAAGCAAAGTGATACTCACAATGTGGTTATCGAGACCGATGCCGAACTTGTTTACCGGGCTTTGACTGGGAACGACGAGGATTTATCATATTTTAGCGATGTTGTTGAGGATTGCAAGATCCTTGCTTCTAGTTTGCAAAACGCGTCATTCTCGTGAGTTCGGCCAATTGCTAATGAGGCGGCTCACAAACTCGCACGTATGGGCAGATCTCTTTTAGTTTCTACTGATTGGTTATCATTTCCCCCCTTTGATATTATTGATGTAATTCTCTCAGATGCTTTGAATGAATAAAATTCCTTGATTCAAAAATAAAAAATAAAAAAATAGCAGTATTATTTTTGTGATTTTTGGTAAAACTTTCTGCCCTATTCAGATGAACCAATTCTTGTATCTCCTCATACTGATGCAAACTGATTTGAGTAGACCCCAGTACATACTGTGATGCATTGATATAACACATTAGTCAGGGTGTCACATCAGTTAGAATACGCCATAATAGGCACCCTAGATTATACCATATCAACTTCACATGGTGATGCCTTTCTAATCTTTACAGCAAACCGAATATTTGACTTAAACTTCTTCAGACCTAACAACAATTAGCAAAGCCCTGTTCCCGGATAAGTGATAAAAAGAAAAAACTATCAAACAAGCAAGTAATGGGGGGAAAAGTAGTTAAAAGTTGAAATCTATTGTTCTACTATCGAATGACTTGTACTTGCTAGATTAGCTCTAGCAAAAATTTAATATTCTGTGAAAAGGAAATAACAATGGTAAACAATTTACGAAATCTTGACGTGAACATCTTGCCCCAAGTAGCTTGCCATGGGAGCTGAAACGCACAAGAAGTTGAGCTTCAAGTCATAATTGTCAACACTGTACAGACTATGGTGAAATTCACATTCGCGACCTGTTAAACCCGCTGGACTCCTGCAAATGCGTGGCAAAGAAAAACCAAATATATTAAGTCATGCAAAAATTCATCCGGATAAAAACGATGTCTCTCCGTGGGCATAAAGAACACAGTAACCAACTAATTATTCATCTAAGCAGAACCACATATACATGGGCACTTCAGAGTTGAGTACACTCCGGGAAACAATATACAATATTGTGAAAATTAGAAGATGAAGAATGAATTACATCGAAGCTCAAATTCGCCTCTGTAATTTGCCCTTCCCCCTGCAACACCCCAACCGCCTTCCCAGAAATGTGACAAGAAGCTCATAATCAGGTTAGAGAGTGCATAACAGGCTTTTTGCATCAAAAATATTTAATGGGTAGTGAGTAAAATGGGCATGCAGTAAAACAGGCTTTTGCTCGGATGGCCGGTGATTTCAAGAATAAATTGACTTGCTATATTAAAGCAGCCTTTTGGATGCCAGCATAGTGGCAATGTTTGATAGGCTCCAATTTTGTTCAAGCACTATTACATGAATTGACTAGAATGCTTGGTTCCATTTGTTCCAAGACAGAGAGACGCCTATTGATTTTAATGGGTTGCAACGGCCAAGGTTAGTTCTAATGGGTTTGAATCTGTTGTAGATGAACCTCGAGTACTGAGAGAGTGTTGGACATGTTTGGAAAAGGGAAGAAGGAAAGAGTCGAAATGGGTTCGCCTTCACTGATTAATATATAATGAAATCTGATACTTGCAAGTCAGTTCACACAGGCGGCTTCATAGGATATTGTGTGAGGCTCAATTAACATCCCTATTTGGAAACTAAAGGAGAGTGAATGAAGAAGATCAACTTTCATTTTTCTTGTTCCGGATTTATTTGTTCCTATTTATATCTGTATATATTTGTTTCCTTGTCAGCTTGTCACAAATATAACAGATACATCCGAGTTCTTAGATTAAAACAGAATGGAAGTTCAGTAACTTACTTCAAACAGAACAAAATGCCTGCTAACTGAAGTAAAACAGCACTATACTTCAGTGCAAAACAGTCTTTTTAACTCACAAGAAAATTCATGTTGTTTTCATAGCTAGGAGATGGAGATCTAATGGTCCATTACTTTCGTTTTTAATCTTTCACCGGAGCAATGACAATTTACTGTTTAATCTATTCAATATTTGAAGTTAGATAACAGAATTGCAACTCCATTGTGCAAACAAAAAAATGGTACCCCATCAACAAAACGATACAGACCTTCCTACTTTTGCCAGGAGAAGTTGCTTCAAAGCCAGGCAGAAACTAATTGTCAGAGCTGGAGAACTGAGAGGTCACAAGGAACTTAGCAAGGCAAGAAACTCTTCAGGTTCTTCATTTTCCTTGATAACCTGCTAATTAATGAAAATCGAATGTTACAATTTTATACAACGTTTAGAACATTACGAGAGCAGAAACAGCTACAAAATGAGCACGTGCATATAAAATGAAATGTGGAAACGAACTACCGAAATGAAAGCATTTGTTCATAAAATATCTCTCTTGTATCATGCATCCAAAACCTAAAGGGCACATCCTAGCAAAAATTGGTAAATGGCAGGGAGTAGAGAAACAAACGCCAGTATCTATACCTGGATTTTGATGATGTCCTCTTCTAATCCCAGTTGAGAAATAACGTCAGAACTAGCTCTTACCCAATCAATCTCGTCTAGACTACCCGAACTTTCCTGGCTGCCTAATGTCATTTCTTTTCTATCACAACTGAAAGACCTTCCTACCCAAACATATAGAATTCTCTGCTTGCCAATGTCAGAACCTGAAGTTGCAGTGATAACAAAGAATACAGATTTGGAATCCAAACCATAAGCACCAACACTCGCAAGTCTTTCCAGGCTAGGCCATCGACACACCACTGGTTGCATTGAGTTACGAGATGATGAATTACCCCCTATCACTATGTCCACTAGACCTGCCGCCTCTCCCTCAAGAAGTTCACACGATTTGTTAGAACGATTCAATATACTGGCTTTTTTATGGCATGAATTTCCAGTGGCATCCACAGTTGCTGATCTCAGCAGTCCATTCTCTAGATTTTCCCTTCTCTCCTCCTTATGCTGCAACTCTTTCATATCATGCAACTCGTTTGACGAAAAAGCATCATTGCTTACAGCGATACCATCATATTCACTTGGGAGACCACTTGAAGGAGCATCTTTTCCTTGAGAATTATCAGCTTGCAGCGGCAGCTTTAGACACTTTGATAAGCTACCTCTCCGCTCAGCAATGGAAAGGGGTAACTTTTTAGATGTTGAAGAACCCACGTGCGGAGAAGGATGAGACTTAAAATTGACATCAATATACCTTGAACTTTTAGATACAGAGTGAGGAGAAAATTTAGATGAGTGCAGGGATATGTTGGAAAAGTTAGACAGACATGAAGATGTTAGATTAGTACATGACAAAGCCGAAGGCGATGCTGCAGGGGAATCCGAAAAATATGTTGAGCTACTGCTTGAATCAGGGGAAATAGAGTCTGGAGAAAAATAATGTGGTGAAGAATGTGAAGGTGATGGTGATGAGGAAGACATTGACGAAGGTGATGATGAAGAAAATGACAGTGACTTTGATGACAACAATGGATTTGCAGTCGTTTGTATCTGTTTAGCTGCAGAATGACTATCAACAGCAGACAAGGAATCAGGGTAGATTCTGGAGACACATGACTTAGAAGCAGACACAAACTCCTCCAGATTGCCAGAAACAAACTTACGCCTAAGCACGCTCCAACAGCTTTCTCTCACAGGAACGTGTGTTTCATGTTCTTCAGAGGAAGCAGAAGGCGGGGCAAATCCACCAATTGTAGCTTTCCGAAAGATCTCATATTCAACATCATACGAGTTCACTTTCCTCTCTCCTATTGCAATTTTAGTTGATGATGCAGCAGAACCAACTCCATTGCTAGATGTGTCCATCAATGGTAGGAGGTTAGAAAAAGCATCCCAGAAGACAGAAGGCTCCTCACCTTCCTTAATAACTACTAACGGGCACTGAACTTTTTCATACCGAACAATTTGACAAACAGCTCCTCTGGCGTCCCTTTCCATAATTGCTTCACAATTCTTACCAACCCAAACATATATTGTAGAAGGAATATGTATAATAAATGCACCTCTAGAATCCAAAGCAGATGGCGAAGGATCACTCAGCATTTTAGGAACAAGATGCAGAGGATCATAAGGTGAGTGAGGTGCCATCCTATACATCCTCAGTAAAGAAGTGGGACTCAAAGGGAAAGCATGAACTCGTTTTTGGCACTGCAATAATTGGCATGCAAAACCCATATTTGGATCAGCAATCCCTCTAGCAGCCTTCACATATTGAAATGCATCATCAAAGCTTTGCCCTTCTCGCCACATTAGGTAAGCAATCACTAATGATGTAGACCGAGACTCCCTGACAACAATGAACAAAAACCCTTCCACCCTGCTCTCTAACATATTCAAAATAGTCAAAAACATCATACAGTATGCTGGTAATATCCTCCGACGGGCTATCCTGCAACCATAATGTCTTATACACAAAATCAGCCTTGAAATACTCTGGGCATACAAATCCCACACAATTTAGAATATGTGTAATACCATGCTGCTTAAGTATCTCCCTGTCCCTTGCAACTGCATCACCGCCAAGATATATGTGCTCAGCCACCTTTGAACACTCTTTGTCGAAAAAAGCGATTTTCTCTCTCTTCACAAGGCCACAACCATTGGTATCAGGGTTTCCCTGTATATTCGACAAATCAAGCTTCAATCTCTCCCCACAATCATTTGAGCTCCTGCCACGAGGTGTAGTAATAAGCGGCCACTGCCAATATCATCAGACCCTGCTTTTGGCCACTCATCTAAGCTTCTACGAGCAATTGCCAATGGCGGCAGACACCTCGACTTAAAACTGTGTTGACTTCTAGGGGTCAATGGAGGAGGAATGCGCTGACCCACCCCACTGTTACCGTTATTATTGCCATTAAGATTTAAGCCATCTTTATTCTCTGTGTCCGGGTTAAGCGGAGGTAGTGAAGTCCGCGAAGAAGACCATGACGCCGACCGCCAATATTTCCTGCCACCAGGAACTTGGCAAAGTCCTTGAGAACTTCCGCTATTATCAGCACCACCTCCAGTAGGCTCTTCGTTTCCCAACATCCCCAATTTGTCCACAAGGCTTCCAAGAATGTAAAACCCTAATCTTCACGTATTATTATACCTTAAAATGCTGACAAGTTCATTCCTATACCAGAAACTCATTAAAAATCACTAAACAAATCATACCCCAAACCATCCGTTCCCAAGAGTTTCCTTCTTTTCCTGGAAAATAGAACAATAAACACATCAGTTACACTCTGCCACTAAATCAAGAACTACAAATCTGAGATTCGGCATAAAGAAATACCCACTGGCAATATTATTCACTGTATAACAAAAGTAAGATCCAGCGAATAAACTTGTATACTAAGAAAAAAAAATTCAGCTAGAAAATATGAAACAAAATAAATAAATAGATCATAATCCGTCTCCTAGGTTTTCCGAACCACATATATCAATATCCACATATACAGAAACGTTTCCGCTTACACATACATGACATCACATTAGAGCTAGCAGCAAAGAGAAAAGCAGAAACAGCGGAACAGATTGTATGTAGATTCCTTACTTACCGAGAGAATCCCTGTTTGGGGGAGTGGGAGTGGAAGAGGAGAAACTGTAGACGAAGGTGAGAGTGATGACCGATGGGAAAAGCGGACAAATTTTATTTTTATTTATTTTCCTTGATCGACTTTGAGTTACTACTAATTAATTACCTGGTGAGGGCTTTTTTGTCAAAATATTTCATCCATTGCTTTTCTACCGTGATGATGCGGGTTTGTTCTATAGACAATAAATAAAATTCAATTCTACTAATTTTTATTAATTTTTTTTTCTTATTATTTTTAATCACTCATATAATTATTTTATACTTTTTAATATAATTTTTAAAATTTTCAACCATACCCCTAATACGTAATTCGAATAAATCAAAAATATTATCCATAAAATAACCATAATCTATATATTATATAAAACAGGCTTTGATTGGCAGTTGTTTAATTAGAAATCAGTTTTTTGGACACAATTTCTGTTGCAGTTACATTAACCAATAGCCACATAACAACGGTCCATTCCAAATTACTAGCGTTTATCAATTCAAATTTCAGTAAATCCCACAACCATTCTGATAAAGTGCCACGTATTAGAATTATTATAGGAATATCTAGATAAAACTAACCCAATTTTTATAATATATGTTTTTTATTGCTTATTTTTTAAGTGTTAGCAGCAAGCATAATAAATCAGTACATAACAAAATTATTTTCAACCTCTTTGAATGATAACAAAATAAATCACTCAAAAAAAAATAAAATTAAACCAATCACACATTACAACCTTCTCTCTTCTATTTCATTGTTGCAGGAAATAAAATAAAATTAATAACAATGATAACAAAATAAATCACTCACAAAAAAAATTTAAACCAATCACACATTACAACCTTCTCTCTTCTATTTCATTGCTGCAGGAAATAAAATAAAATTAATAACAATAATGCAGTCGTTTGAAGAAACACAAGTATCAACTGACTAACCATAACAATTCATAATTAATACTCAATAAAATAACAAATGTTACAATTAACTTTTAGATGCTGTTATTAAATGATAACTTTCCTGCACCAAAAACAAATATATATATATATATATATATCAATAGCCAATCACACATGTTAAATTAAAGATAAACAAATCACACCAACTAAACTAAAAAATACTTAATAGGAAACCTCAAAATATTCAACTGTTAGTCAGACCTAAAACTGTGGGCTGTTTCACAAGATGGGCCAACGTGGAGCATTGTAACTTCCCATTTCCACAACCTGACGTGAAGACACCCTTTACCCCACCAAAGGTTCATTTTGTTACCTGTAAATGACACTACACTTGAAGATATTTCTGCATATTTCATTCAGCACAAAAATTAACGTACAAAAAATATTGTTATACTACAATGGCTCACCAATCACAACTTCTCAGCGTCGTTACACCGAGACGCTACGACTGGAGAATAAAAGTTCTGTGTGTTCGAAAATGGAGAGTCCCCGGAAAAAGCCTGGAATTTGTTTTTTCAGATAAAGAGGTACACCTTTCCAGTTTTCATAAAAATTGTATTTCTTTTTCTGCAAATCAAATAACTTATAATATGATCACCGTGTTGCAGGGAAGCCGAATACAAGCAACAGCCAAAGGAAGAGAAACTGAAAAAGCTGATAAGAAGATAGTCGAGAAGGGGATTTACCTATTGATGAACTTTGGCGTCGTGGAAAATGCTGGAAAATACCGACCTACATGCCACAGCTACAAATTGAACTTTACCCCAACAACAATAATGGCAGATCTAAGTTCCATTGAGTTTCCAGTATCCATTTACAACTTTAAGACAGTTTCAGATATACAAACTGGAGCATACGGAGGAGAGACAACAGCACTATTTGGTATGGAAACTAGCATACAACATTTTTTTATACAATCCTCCTTAATATCTACAGGAAATAACATATGCCTATATTTTTAGATTTCATGGGTGAAGTAGCACACATAAAAGACAAACCTAGAGGATATTCTACTAAGAGGCGTTTTGACATTATTATGCATGATGTTGAGTAAGTAAATGCCACCCAAGTTTCTTATCTATCCATTATATTATGCCCTATAGTTAGTTACTTACTTCACGCCATTTGCAGTAAGAAACAAATAAGTTGTACGTTCTGGGATGACTACGCAGAGATAGTTGAAGATTTCCTTACCACTAATGACAACAAGAACAAACACATTGTCCTAATAATTCAAATGGCAAAATCCAAGTACTTCAATGGTATGCTCTTTAATTTTTCAAAAATTGGATTTTCTGTTTTCAGGAAACCTTATTAATTCATGACAACACAGGGGCATATGGTATATCTAACACATATGATGCCACCAGAATTATACTAAATGAAGATATTCCTGAGATTTTAGAATTCAAGAGACGGTAATATATCATTGTTGTATTATAATATATTTTGCACATCAGCAAATAGTAAACCCAATCGTTTCACTGCTTCATTTTCTAGGCTAAACATTACAGAAGACTCTGAGAAACACGAAATTACCCTTATTAATGATTCTGTCAAACTGCCCATTGAAGAACTTGCAAAACCAGATACAGAAGTAATTAAAATCACTAATCTTATTCTGAGGGAGAAGGTCTGTTTTTCTACTCTCCTACTTAGTTTATTTCAAATCATTTACCTTATATGTTGCACTAATGTTTCAAATTCATTCATCTGAATCATTTGGCTTGACGTAATTTATTTTGGTTTTCCAGAAAAAGGATGTTTGGATCTCAGGGCACATTACAGTTATACAATCACAAAAAGACTGGTATTATTTAGGTTGTAAAATATGTGCAAAAAAAGCCCCGGACAAGCGAGGAGGGAGGATATTGGTGTAGCGCAAGCATATTGAAACATGTCTAACCTAAGGTACAGGGTTCGCATTGTGCCGATAATACTAAAGAAGTTACACTCCTACTATGGGATAGGGAAGTCAAGCAACTCATCAATAAAACTGCAGCTGAACTAAGAGCCAAGGCTGGGAAGGTTTGCGCTATATTACGAAAATTACATCCATGTACAGTTTAACAGTTTACTGGTAGCTATTGACAACTAATTTTTTACACAGGAACCAGTCGAGCCTTGCAATTATAAGCGGAAATCGTTAGATTCAACAAACTGTCCAGATGAAATTCTAGACATGGTAGGAAAAGTTTGCATTTTCAAACTCAAAATAACTGAAGAAAACATAAGTGGAGGTGATAGGGTTTATTTAGTAAAGAGACTTTCAGAAGACAAAAAGCCAATCACTCAATACAAGGTGACAGATTATGTTGTGTATCCTGTAAGTACCATTGACAATAATCGAGTAGAGATAAAACTTTTAACTTCGAAATATTTATTTAAGTTATTAAATGTTACTTGAAGTCATAGATTTAGAATTGCTTGACAACTCATTGAGTGCGTGGGCGATGCAACAAGCACCCCATACAAAGTTCAAGCACAGGGACCAAAGACTAAGTTCATCCCAGTAGTTCTCATCTACCAAGCTTAAGAAAGTGAAAATTGAAAAAGATTGATGAAAGTGAAGATCCAAAAGGATTGCTGTTCAAAACTTTAAAGCAATTTATATTTTTCATTGTTTGTCTCAATAGGTTATGATGTTGAATTTCCAATTATCAAAAGCAAAGTAGGAGTTTTTTTATTGTCTAACACAGTGAATATCATTCACTGTTTATCCTATCGTCAAAATGTTCATTTCGGCTATGAAAAGACAAGTAAGGGTTTTTTAGTTATTTAATAGATGACATTTGTGCAATTTTTTTTTTCAAAAGACAGGTTTTTATGACACAATTGTTTTCCATGCACTTTCCTGTGTCAATCATTTTTCATATCTAATTGAAACATTCAGAAACTAATGAGGATGAACATGCCTTGGCACAATTTAGAATATGGCAACGACATATTACAAATTCCACAAGGCACAAATCCTGGACGTCCTTTCAATATGTTGATCTTAATATGACTTGGATTCACAAATGTTTTAGAATAAAAATAAATCTAAAATTTTAACCCAGAGTTATTATTATTAGAATATGCAAATTATATATATATATTTTTATGATGAATTGGTTTGACTGTTCAATTTTTTAAACCTAATGATTGATTACATACAAACATACAGTAATTCCAGATGTCTACCATTTCTAATATTTAGTAACTATTATTCTATTCAAATCTTGATTCTCCACAAATATGTGTATCTTGTGTGCAGCATACAGAAAACAAGTTGCTATCTGCCTTATATTATACATGAAAATAAAATAAATTATACCAACTCTAGAACTTATAGACATTAAAATACTTTTATAATTAATATAAAGACAATTATCCCATGAAAATAGGACTTAAGTAATGACACACTATTTACCAACACAATTAAGAAGAGTGCAGTAGTGGGCAAAAGCGCTGAATAGCTGCGGATTGACCCACGCTAGGCAATAAAACATAACCCAAAACTTCTAAATGCAGTAAAAAAGAATATCAACATCAATCATATGATTCCTGATATATTGAACATACACAAAGCAGTGAATCAAACAAGAATAACAAGACATGGATGATAATGTACACAGGAATTCAAGAAAGCGGAGTATCTTACAGCCTTTAACAGATTCAGGTTATTGATTTTCTCATGTATATTTTATCACCATTGTCATAATCATATATTAACATACATATAAATTGATGTTATTTGCAGAGTTGAACAGACTAAAAAGAAGCAGCGAAAGCCAACCGATTTCATCACAAAAGCAGAATCAATTGGGTGAGGGACCTTCTAAGTTCAGTAAAATTAACACAACAAAAGGTAATGGTCCTTCATCAATGGGTTTTAAATCACTGTAAGGGTAGTATTCTATAAACAAATATTGACGTAACCGCTCAATTACACTCATTATCTTTTCAGAATATCATCTTTGGGTCACAAACCAGGGGAATGCCAGGAGGTTGAATACTGGATATTCAAAATCAAGGTGTATTACATGCAGCAGTACATCCATCAAACACACAAGTGTCAAATTCGAATACAGACACTACACTGTATGAAAATCCTGTTACTGGGTTATCTTGGAATTTAGTTCTACCTATAAGAGTGCAAGTATTGGAAGATAATGAGTCAACTTCAGGTTTAACACACTTACTCTTCTCAATTTTAATTTTTCATTGTAGTTGCACATATCCTCGGTAAATTGAATAGATTGTACACTGATTCTTTGTAGTATTGGTATGTACATTCTTTTGTAGGTTGTTAGCTACTGTTTCATTCAGCCATCTAATTATGAGAATTCTTCTCAGTTTCTATTTTGAAATTGTTTCCGTAAGAAATACAATTCCATACTACTAATCGAATCAATTAAACCTTGCACAAAAAGAGAGAAATAAATAGTTAAGTGGTGCAGGGTTACCTCAATAGCGAAACCTGCTTGTCATAAAGAAGACACCCTTTTTGGCCGGATTACACATTTGTACATGGGGGTCTTCTCGAAAATTACAAATAGTTATCCTACTTCACTAACTTAGATACATTGAAAAGTAGAAAATGGAAAATAACATTAATTTACAATACCAAAGCGGGTCCTAAGTCTACAAATTACATTCCTTTACACTAATGATTTTAAAAACGGAGAAATGTAAACCAACAAGCTCCCCCATGTACAAAGAATTCTTCTTATGAAGAAGGCTCAAAGTACTGCATGTGCTGGAATAGTTGAAAAAATAGAAAACTAAAAAAAATAATAATAATAAGCCAAAAAATGTTTAATCTAGGAAGTATTGTGACATCACTTCTAATAATATATATATATATATATATATATATATATCATTTAAGAAAAAGAATTTGTAAATTGAATTCTTTTTAAAAAAAAGAACATAATGATAGAAATAAATAATTCGGATGAAAATAAATTTCATATTACAAGAAATTGTAATGACGATGAAAAAACTAACATAATCAAATTTAATATTACAAAAATAGTTAATGACGATGAAAAAAGAAACATAAATTCATTTAATATTACAGAAATTTTCTTGACTATGAAAAAACTTCAGATCTTAACAAGAAAGATCACCATCGTTTAAAAATGCAAATTTTGAGAGATTTCAAATTGTGATGACTTTCGAAACTCTTAGGATCTAGACCGAGATCTTTTTCTTCTCTTTTAAATAAAACATAAAAAATTTCAACAAAGACCATATCTAGATAAAAGAACATAAAATCGTGTTTAAAAAACAAAATCAGAGAGATTCAATTTTCGAAAGTTTTCGAAACTTAATGTCCCAGATCTGCTTCATTCGAAACTTTTTTGCAACTGTACTCAAATGCATTTGTTTCATTCCGCAGTTCTGGCATGGGTATCATCGATAGAAAAGGATCCCAAACTTAAAAATGAAATAAAACTTATTAAAATGCTCTAAGATAGTACCGAAAAACCAAAGATGAAATCAGTGTAAACCAAATCATGGATTAAAAGATATAAAATCGTGTAAAAAAAAGGGCAAAAAAACCTCAAAACAAGTTAGAGAGATCAATATCCATCATCTGTTTGAGAGATAAAGAAACACGGACAATGGAGAAGCCGTAAATTGTGAGACGGACGAGAGAAACACGGAACATTGTCCGAGAGAGCGTCTGAGAGAGTGAGAGGCGATGGATATGAGTGAGTGTGTGAAGTAGGGTTACATATTCGTATGTATAGGCCGGAACACGTGAATTATATTTGGGCTTGATAATGTATTTCGGCTCAAATTGTGAGACAGACGAGAGAAACACGGAATATGTCCAAGAGAGCGTCTGAGAGAGTGAGAGGCGATGGAAACTATAAAGGATTATTAGATGAAAACTATAACGCTTAATTATATTACGTAGGTGATCAGTTCATTGTACTTCTTCAAGAAAAATGACAATTAATAATATATTTCAATTCGACATGTATTTCTAAGTACAGTAAAATGATCTAATGTTAATGAGTCTTTTTTTCTTGGTCAACAAATTTTAATAGTGTCCTTAATATATCGTGCTTCATGTATTTAATGTTATTCATCTTTTTGTAGGGTGCACATTTTAATTTTATCCTTAATATTAGTATTTGTTTCTACATTGTATAATTTTATATATCACTTTTAATGTTGTCCTTTTTTCTCATTTAATAAATTAAAGTTTCTAACATGAATTATGTGGATATTTAACCTACATATCTAAGTATATGATTATTATTAATGTTAAGAAATATGGCTTATGTCACCACTTCCACATATTGATAATATAATTTCATTGTGATTTAATTAAATGCAATGTTTGTTCCAAAAAAATTAATACTTCACCATTAAATAAATTATTACAATTACATGTACAATTGCAATTGATATATTAGCTGTAACGACCTACATCAAATTTTTGTAGTTCCAGACTATTTGTTTTGTATGTATTAACATACAAAACAAGTTCTATTTAATTGCCTCTGTTTTAATGCCTATTTTAACATTTTGTTAGTGATATATTTGCATGTGTTAAAATGTAGAGTATATGGATTTCGGAGACCCTTCATATGAATGTCAGTTTTGCCATGCAATTTTTTGGTACCAAGAACGAAATAACAAGAGCGTTGAAAACACTTCAAACCCGAAGTATAGTAAGTGTTGTATCCATGGCAAAGTTCAGCTTCCTTTGATTGAAGAGCCTCCTGCTACTTTACAAGAGTTGTTATACTCCAATAGTGATAAGAGCAAACACTTTGTTCAGAACATTCGGGCATACAATATGATGTTTTCATTTACGTCCATGGGAGGCGAGATAGATAAACGTTTCAATAATGGAAAAGGTCCTCCTGTATTTCAGTTACATGGTCAGAATTACCATTTGCTTGGGAGCTTATTTCCTGTAATCGGAAAGGACCCGATGTTTGCTCAATTGTATATTTATGATACTGATAATGAAATATCAAATAGGATGAGAGCTATTCGGTATGCTTATGACCACTAATTAATTTTTTTCATTGCTATTCAATTTTACAATTATATTTAATCTTCTTTTATTTTTAATATGTAGGGGATCTTCTAATGATTGCAATTTGGATGAAGAAATTGTGTCCGATATAAAAGATATGTTAGATGAACATAATTTATTGGTTCACTCATTTCGAATGGTAAGAGAGACACAACGTGGCTCTTCAAATGGTAGTATCAGATTGCGATTGATTGGAAAACGCAACCGTGACGGTAGACAATACAATATGCCTGAAAAGAATGAGATAGCTGCTTTGATTGTTAATGATTTCGAGAACCTGGTGGGTAATAGGGATATTATTGTTGAGACTCGATCCGGCCAATTGCAACGAATAAATGAATTGCATGTGTCATACTTACCTCTTCAATATCCGTTGCTTTTTGTGTACGGTCAAGATGGATATAGAGATGACGTTCTTTATTCTGACCGAATACTGAGTCGAGGTCGCGGTCGGACAAGGGTTACACTTAGAGAATGATTCGCTTACCGATTGCAAGAGAGAGAATGTGAATCACGAAATATTTTATTTTCTAGAAAACTATTTCAACAATTTGTTGTAGATGGATATAGCATGGTTGAGTCTCAAAGATTAGCTTATATTCGTTTTCATCAAAAAGATTTAAGAAGCGAGATGTATAAAGGATTGAATGATGCATTGTGTAGAGGAGAAAGTGATCCTTCTTCTACGGGGAAAAGAATTGTTCTACCGGCTTCATTTATTGGCGGTGCAAGATACATGATACAATGCTACCAGGATGCGATGGCTATATGTAGATGGGCTGGATATCCAGATCTTTTCATCACATTCACGTGCAACCCGAAATGGCCGGAAATCACTCGCTTCGTTGAATCCAGGGGATTGCATCCAGAAGATCGGCCTGATATTGTGTGTATAGTATTCAAAATGAAGTTGGATCGTATGATAAAAGATATAAAAGATGACGCTTTATTTGGCAAGGTTCGAGCAGGTTAGTTATTATTAATCGTTTCTTAATATATATATGTGTATGTGTTGTTAGTGCCATACAAATAATATTTATTTTGTCTCTGATAATTTTTTTCTTCAATGTTAGTTGTGTATACCATCGAGTTCCAGAAGCGGGGCTTACCTCATGCACACATTTTGGTATTCATGTCCCAAAATGCTAAGTTTCCCACACCTGAAAGCATTGATAATATCATATCTGCTGAAATACCCGATGACACTGCTGATCCAGAGTATTACGCATCTGTTCGTGAATTCATGATACACGGTCCATGTGGACACTTGAGGCCAGATTCACCTTGCATGTCAAATGATAAGTGTACCAAAAAGTATCCCAAGCGTTTTATGCAGGTTCACGAATGTGGTGATGATGGATTCCCTACTTACAGACGCCGAGATGATGGGAGAACTGTGCGAAAAAATGGAATTGACCTGGATAATAGATTTGTTGTTCCTCACAATCGTTGTCTTCTTCTAAGGTATCGTGCCCACATCAACGTAGAGTGGTGCAATCAGTCAAGATCAATCAAGTATCTTTTCAAATATCTAAGTAAGGGATGTGATCGATTACTGCCAACTTTTATAAATCAGTGGGTCGGGGAGTTGACGAGGATAATGTCGATGAAATTAAGATGTATTATGATTGTCGTTATTTATCTCCTTGTGAAATTTGTTTGGAGAATGTTCGCTACGATATTCATTCTGAACTTCGATGCAATCGAGCGGTTATTCATTCACCTTAGGATGAGCAAAGAAGTAATGTATGCAGAAACTGATCGGTTAGAGGATGTTATAAATCGACGCACGGCTAAACAGACTATGTTCACGGCTTGGATGGACGCAAATAAGAAGTACGAGAGTGCAAGGTCACTGACCTATGAGGAATTCCCTAATCATTTTAGATGGGATGATGGAGATAGGGAATGGTATCCAAGAAAACAAGGTTGGAGTATTGGCCGAATACAATATATCGCTCCTGGTCATGGTGAGTTGTATTTCTTGCGTGTTCTTGTGAATAAAGTACGTGGTCCTACGTGTTATGAGCATATTAGAACATATAATGGTGTCACGTATCCCACGTTTAGAGAGGCTTGCTATGCAAGAGGTTTGTTAGATGATGATAGAGAGTATGTGGAAGGGATTGTAGAGGCAAGCCACTGGGGGACTGGACCTCAAATTAGAGGTTTGTTTGCTACATTATTAATGTCAGAGTCATTGTCTCAACCGGTGTCAATATGGGATAGATGTTGGAAGTACATGGAAGACGATATAGTTCATAGACGCAAAACTTTATCAGGTATTATTTATTTGGAATGTCATGTGAGTGTTTGTAATTCATTTTAAAAGTTATTTCATTCCTTAATGATTGTATGAAACCTGTTTTGTTATCATGTCATGAATATAGGTTTGCCGTTGTCCGAGGAGGAAATTAAAAATGACATATTGACAGATGTTGAGAGACTTCTGAACAAAAGGGGTAGTAGTCTCAGAGATTTCCCATCTATGCCATTACCTGAAGATGTGAATGTGACAACGAGCGATAATAGATTGATAGCTGAAGAGACAACATATGATATTAGTGAAATGGCTGGTGAGTATATAAGATCAGTACGAATGATGACAGATGAACAAAAAAAGGTTTACGACACGATAATGGGAGCAGTTGATAATAATACCGGTGGTGTCTTCTTCGTGTATGGATATGGGGGTACTGGTAAAACGTTTATTTGGAAAACACTATCTTCTACCATCCGGTCAAGAGGAGACATTGTGTTAAATGTTGCATCGAGCGGTATAGCCTCTCTTCTTTGCTGGGAGGTGAGCGGCACATTCGATTTTCAATTCCTCTCAACCCCTCTGGAAGAAGCAACATGTCATATAAGTCAAGGTAGTCCTCTAGCCGAGTTGATTTGTAAGGCAAAACTCATTATATGGGATGAGGCACCCATGATGCATCGTTATTGTTTCGAAGCATTGGATAGGACGATGAGAGATCTATTGCGCTTCAACAATCCGCGTAGTGCTGAGCAAACTTTTGGAGGTAAAGCGGTTGTCTTGGGGTGATTTCAAGCCAAATTTTACGTGATTAGGGGTACTACGCAGGACATCATCTTTGCTACATTGAATTCTTCGCCGTGATGAAGTCATTGTAAAGTCATGAAATTGACGAAGAATATGAGGCTTCGGAATGCTGCGAACGATAACGATGCTTTAGAGTTGGAGGCCTTCGTCATTGGATGTGCGATGTGGAGATGGAGCGATTGGGGATGACAATCATGGTGAGGCTACTATAGATATCTTGGATGATACGTTGATAGACGTGTCTAATGACTTGGTACAATCGATCGTTGAAAGCACATATCCATCATTTGCCGAAAAGTACGGGGATGCTTCATATTTGCAAGGGAGAGCTATTCTTGCCCCAACGCTTAACGAAGTACAGGTTGTGAATGAGTATATGGTTTCTCAGAATGAGTCCAAAGAGAATGTGTATTTGAGTGCTGATTCGGTTTGCGATTCTGATGAACTTGGTAGCTTATTTGCAGAAATCCACTCAGCAGAATTCTTGAATGGGATAAGATGTTCTGGTGTGCCGAACCATGAACTAAAATTAAAAGTTGGAATTCCGGTTATGCTGCTGAGGAATATAGATCATACTATGGGTTTGTGCAATGGGACGAGATTGATTATTACAAAACTTGGCCGTCATATTTTGGAAGCTGTGATCCTATCTGGAGGTAATGCCGGTGAAAAAGTTTTCATTCCGAGGATGTCGTTAACTCCATCAGATATGAGGTTCCCTTTTCGATTAAAGAGAAGACAATTCTCGTTGATTGTATCTTATGCGATGACTATTAATAAGAGTCAGGGACAATCGCTGTCACATGTGGGCCTTTTCTTGAGAAAACCAGTTTTTAGTCATGGCCAATTATATGTGGCCATTTCTCGAGTTACAAGTCGGTCGGGGTTGAAGATGCTTCTGTGTGATAAAGAAGGCAAGCCAACCAATCGAACTACAAATGTTGTATTTAAAGAAGTTTTCCAAAATTTGTGATATATCATTTGACTATTTTTA
This sequence comes from Jasminum sambac, assembly GCA_018223645.1. Classification (NCBI taxonomy): domain Eukaryota; kingdom Viridiplantae; phylum Streptophyta; class Magnoliopsida; order Lamiales; family Oleaceae; genus Jasminum; species Jasminum sambac. Next base: position 38,548,117 of record CP073645.1, on the reverse strand, counting down.
TTCAAGTTCTTGAATAGACGCTACATTTGTCAAATTTGTATTCAATGACTTAAGGTGGATTTTTACTTATTTATATGTACAGTATTTGATTCATCATGTACAATTTTATTGTATATGAAGAAAAGATAAATACATTTCGTTTAAAATTTTAACACAGTTACTTGAATTTATTAATGAAATTTAATAGTAATTTAATTAATCAATCGTCAACAACAAGTACTTATTATTTTTATTCACATGTATTCTTTCTTATTGACCTACACAGCTTTGCTCCCGTGCAACGCACGGGTGCGAAAACTAGTTTTAAATTATTACCGGACACATGCGAGCACTGGAGATAAAAAGTGTGGAAAAATTGGACGTATTGTTAGAATCAAAACTTACAAAATTAAGAGTGCAATAATCATTCACTGATACAATAATAATTATTTTATAATATTTTATAATTTTAACACTCATTTTCAATTATTTGAACCGATTTATTATATGCTGTGAAAAAGAGCTTGGATAGCAAGTCAGAGCATTTCTAATGAATTCTCAATTATTTTATCTCGAAGAGTTAGGGTGTGTTTGATTGGGTATTTTTTTCGTGGAAAAATTAACTTTTCCATCTTTTTCCGGCAAATGGTTTGGTTGATTGCATCTTTTTTCAAGAAAAATATTTTCTAATTTTTCTAGAAATCCGTTAATTTCCTTGTTTTAATGGAAAACGTTTTCCTTGAGGGATGAGATTTTTGGTTTTTTGGCAAAGTTTGCTATTTTTTTTAATGGACAATTTACTTTAACTATAAAGATAAGAAAAATGATCAAATTTCATGAAAAAATAAGGGAAAATAATATTATTTTCCAACTTGTAAATTAATGCAATCAAACACCTATAACTATCGTTTTCGCTGAAAAACATTTTTCCGGAATTCATTTACCCGAAAATCATTTTCCTTCCAAACGTTTTCCGACTTTCCAATCAAACACACTCTAAGAGTCGCGTAAGTCATAGAAATTTATATTAAAAAATCATACTCAATGATAAAGATTCTAGAGTATGGATTAGAATGACGCTTTTTGTAGTGGAAACTGACTACAAAGTTTGATACGAAATAATTAAAGAAGATAATGACAAAGAAGACGGATGGACGGGAGGATATACAACAATGTATTATATTTTGTGATAGTAGGGAAAAAATTTCCTTTACGGACGATAATAATATAAGCTAATATAGCAGTGAAAAAATCATCTAAAAAAAAAAGATCATTATCAATTACTTTTCATTTTTAAACACACCGTGGTTTTTTAAAACAGTTATGTGTTATCTTAATTGTTTTATTTTCTAATAATTGGGAAAAATACGTGCAAAATTTATGAATGATGGAGTAAAATCACTGGAAACTATTTTTAAATGTGAAAGTCAATTTATTTTGAATGTGAAAACTGTACACTACTGTTTAAGATAGATTTTAACATTTCTCATTGAAGATGCAATATTTCAACATTTTACATAAAATTCTACTTCCGCATCCTCGTCTTTTCGAAAAATCAATTATCGTGTGGAATTTTTTTATTTTTTATTTTTTGTAAGTTATAAATTATTGTGTCCGTTTTGTAGGTAAAGTCATGTGAATTGTCATCCTTCATTAAAGTAGGTTGCAGATTTTCTTCCATTCTTCGACTTTTTCTATTGCCTTTAACTATTTTTCTCCGTTTGTTATCTCTTTTGATTTTTTAGAGCATTTATATGGTATGGGTAAAAAAACTTGATATTATTTTACCACCTCCTTTACCTCATTCCCCAAATTTGACATTTGAAAATCTGTTTGCATGGACAAAAGTGGTCTAAATATGGGGTTATATGCGACTAGTTTTACTGCTTACACTCATTTTTAAATATATATAATACAATCTAAGGGTTTGTTTGATACGATTTTAAACAAAATTATTTTTTCTTTTCATCATTATTGCCGTCATACATTTAAAAATCACCTTTTTCCAATAATCTCTGTCAAATATACTCTAAAGAATGTATATTTTTTATTCCTCTAGACTTTCTTATTTTTTAGCTATACAACATTCAAAAGAATATTATTTTCAAAGGTTTTCTAAAAATCAAGTTAAAATGTAAAAAAAAAAAAAGAAGAAGAAGAAGGAAAACATGTAGAAATTAATTATAAATGTATGGAAAATCTGAAAACTTATATAATTTGCGAATAAAATATTTAGTTAAAAGTAAAAATTGATAAAGTCATAATAATAATAATTTGGGGGTGTGTTAGTATTCCTCCCAAGGTCATCATCATGTTATGGGGAGCTTATTCGAACACACTTCCAACGATTGATTTCCTGGGAGCAAAACACGTTAATGTTAACAATTTATGTCCCTCTCAGCTTGTCATGGCGATTTAAAGTTTATTATTCACGTACTAGCTAATTTTATTGCTTTGCTTGAGGATGTGGGGGCGTCATTGAGTATTGATTATCAATTAAATTAAAGTAAGACGAACGGGTTCTTTTTAAGATTGATTGACTAAGTGCTTTTGCAAGTTTGATGGAGATAAGTGGAATTTTGTAGCTATGATCTGCTGGCCGTTGTGGCACGACAGAAATAAGGCAATCTAGTCTCCATTGCGTTCCATTCCCCGTCAAATTGTCAACTTTGCGATAAATCAAATTCACGGCTAGAAATCAACTCACACACGTGATGGGGCACCACCCCGACCCTGAAACCCCTAAAACCCTAAATCAGGGTCCCGAACCAACCTATCTCAATTGATCAACACAGTTTTCGCTATCGATATCAAATCAATGATTATTTTTAATCTCCATTATTGACCTCGAGAATGATCATATATTTATCACACCGTCAATCATCCACAATGATCTTTGACCATCAACCGCGTTTAAATAATACTACATGGATAAAATAATTAATCATACTCAACGATTGTGAACACCACTAAATTCCTTCTTTTTCTTTTTTTTTTTGGCTAAAAATTTGTACGTAAATATTTATAAATTTTGTAATTACTTTTCTATTAATAAATTTGACTTTTATTTACAATTAAAAAACAAAGGTTTCTTGTTTTTTTCCCTAATATAAAAAATTATGCACGGTAAGAATATTACCGATAATACATTAAATACTAATTCGATAAATTTAGTCACGCGTTTTCGTAAGTGATAACTTACAAGGATAAAGAAATACATAATATCGATAATGCACGTGATTAACATAGTACTTAAAATTTTAATTGAAAAAAACATAGTAATTAAAAAAATTCTCCTTTTTTTTTGTGGCGTAGATTTTTCTGGAATTTATATGAAATTTTGTGTACATCTTAAAATGATAGTTCAAAACTTCTTCACAGAGGGTTTCAATTTGAAACACTGAATTCGACGGTAAAACTTACAAATTGTTCTGAGCACATAAGAAGTTAAGAACGTATGAATGAATATACTAATATGAAAGTAACAGCACCACAAATTGTTCATATTCATGAAACATTTAGTCAACGTGGAAAGTAAAATCCCCAAAGCCCAGGTTCTTGCCGACTCGCCGTTAGGGAGGAGAAGAGGTGAGGGTGTTTTTTTTTTTTTTTTTTTAATCTTTTGAAAGTAGAGGTGAGGTTTTAGATGGTGGACAGCAGTGGAAATTTGGATATATGGCTTCAGATCCGGGAAATGAGCACAAATCACCGCTTGAGCAATTAATTGCACAAATCACCGCTTCACTCCTTCAGCAATTAATATCTGATCGTTTTTGTTTTGGTTGGGGGGTGGGCCGAAATCCACCCCCAATTTTGATCAATAGATCCCTCCAAAAATCTCTATTCCAATTTTATTCCTTTAGCGAAAACCCCCCCAAAAAAAGAAGAAGCAGCGTTGTTGCTATTTTCGTTGTCACTTTGAACAATAAATACTTTCGAAAAGGCATGACAGCATTTGCTGTAGGAAATCGCAGCAATTGCTATCGCAAATGATAAAAAAAATAAAAAATTGTTCGACCAACACCAAGAAAAAAAGTGGTAAAATTGAAATAAAGATTATTGAATAGGTATGCTCAAGTGGCCAAACACAACCAAAAAAACGAATATAAAATTGGAATGAAGATTATCAAATGGGTGTATCGAGCAAAATTGGGAGTGCATTTAGAACCACCCATTGTTGATGCAGGTTTTTTGTCTCCGACCGCACGGGGTTTGTAAGGCGAGGGTTATATTGAGGGATGGGGGCAATTTTGTTTTCATGTATATAAATTTTGATAAATTGGTAATTATAAATTTTATTTTAATGAATTTCTAAATTAATAGTTAAAATCATATAATTATTTCAAAATTATACTCTCTTTAATCCAAATATATAATTTTTTTTGAATTGTTTCAAATATATCCTTCTACATTATTTTATTAATCTATTCATATTTAATACTTAATTATAATTACAATTCTTAATATTTACTACTATGAAAAAGCAAAATGAATATTTAGGATGGAGGTAATAATGATTAACCAACCGCCTCAAATCATAATCGGGGGTCCGCAGCTACCAGCACAGTGGTCGGCTGGTTGCGAATTGATTTTTCATTTCCATTGTCTCAAGTCAAATCCGTTCGGGGTAGGCTCAAGATCCAACTCGAACCTCCAATCCTTACAATGCAATACAGAAACAATTTGCGATCTCAAAAAAAAGATTAATCTCATTGCAACTTCTAGAACTCCCAAGAGGTGATTCTAAATGCACCCCCAGTCTTTATTGGATACACTCCTATTTTTATTTTTTTTTCCCTCAAAAATACCTCCCAGCATTTTTTTTTACCACACCCCATAAAAAATATATTCAACCAATTGGGAACGAACACCCCAAGAATGTTCATTCCCGAGGAAACGAACACCCAAGTGGGTGTTCGTAGGAAAAAAGGTGCACCCCTTTTGTGTGTTGACTCCCATGGTAATGAACACTTGGACGAGCTGTAAAATTTATTCCGATCTCATTTTTCATAGAAAAATGTACTCCTTCGTTCCACTTTCAAATTGCCATTGCCTTATGATTTGATGATGTTTTTCTTTGAAAGAAAACGAAGATGATAACTTTTTCTTTTTTCCCCCCTGGGGGGGGGGGGGTTGGGTTTAAAGTAGAGATAGATAAAAGAAAATTTGGTAGGTGTAGTCAGTAAAATGCGAACGGTGCATTTAAAATCACCCAACTCCCAAATTCCCAATAAATCATAGAAGTATCATCTACTATTATCTGCTATCAGATAGAAATAGATCAAATAGAGTATCCTATTACCGTTGAAGCAATGTACAAATGAAACAATAACGGGAATAGAAATTTGAAATCTTATCACCACCGGTAACCTGCTTGCACTACTTCCACAACAATGTGCTTGAGTTCGTGTATCCTATACCCTAAACGATAAGAAAGAAAACGTGACATTTCACGAGTCGTCCGAGGTCATAAACAAATATATATCTGCACAAACGATCTGATTTTGAGTGTGAAACTTTTATTCAAATGCTTCCCAATATAATAAACATCATATTGTTATTTCTTTTATTATTTTTCTTTTTCCTTTAGTAAAAAAGTGTAATCTTAAACACTGGCTTTCCCACAGAATTGTTGGGTCAATTGGGTAGATGCTAAGACTTTGCTAAGAACGGTGCATTTTCTGGACACAGAATTCACCTGTATGTGTTAATACATTTCGCAAACAGAAAATGGCATAAGCAAAATTGGTTAAAAGTTTAACTCTTTATCAAAATGACAAAATCTAGCGATTGCATTGGGTGGGAATATATGTTACCTTCATTTCTGCAAACTTAAAATCTTCAAAATCCCATGACTTTTTATGTAAGATTCAGTAATTGCTGCGAAGTACGGACAGAAGAACTAACCGCAGTCCGAGAAGTCAAGAAGAGTATTGGCTAAAAGCCATTTCTTCACATCAATCAGTGGCACTAAACATGCTGCAAGGTGGAAAAACAAAAGCGAGCATTGTTTCGAGAGATCAGCAATTAGCGTGAAAAAGTGATCATGATACATACATATAAGTACTTTTAGCAAGTTAACACATTCTTCTAAGTATATAACGATACTCTTTCTTTCATGTCAAGGGTTCACTACATAAATGTTGGAGATGCAGTTGTTCCCATCTTAACACGAACGTGCCAAAGGTGAAACATAAGCTGATATATTCTCCGACACCTGACTGAGGGACTTCCTCATCATAGCATCTTCTGGCCACTGTTAACCCACTCGATTGCTAACTTTAACGGGTTGAAGTCATGGAGCGTGCATGTTATACACACCTGCCAGCATGTAAGACTACATTGTATACAACCCCACAGCAGAGTGTAAACACTTTAGAAGACTGGTATGCAAAGAATATTCAATGTCCACAAATCAGAGAACAGAAGTTGCAAATCTGATGCATATTTAGTTGAAGCCTCCACATTACTTGATAGTTAATACACTACCAATATTTATGCCAAAAAAAATATTCTGTAAAGGCCGGTATCTTACTAAATGTCACATCAAGTAGGAATCAATTATTGCAAAAACTATGATTCAAGCAAAAGAAATTAAAGAAATCGAAGGCCATTTCATTAAGCTGATGTTCTGGTTCTTTGTTTTAGCAACAAATCACAGTGAATCATGATTAACAGGTGCTCTAGATTTTAATACAATCAACATGTTTGGTTTGGTTATTTTCTAAACTATAAATATTTGAAGCTAACAACTGCTGAAAGGCTTACAAATGGGAAGGATAACAGAGGATGCATTGCAGGGGGTTAGGAACAATTAGTTATGACTGAATGTGGAAGGAATGACCACTTATGAGGAGAATGTCTCCTCGGAAAAGTAGCATAATATATATATATATATATATTGAGCAGACATTCCATATAAATGGTTCAAGCCTCCTTCCATTTACTCTACTCGTTCAAACAGAAGCAGGAAATTTAACCACAAACAGAATGGAGCTTGAAGATATGTCGGTTCTAAAAATTTAGGTTCAAATTCTACCTCACTTGCCACGCATCCTAGGCTACCAGAAATGAGCCAGGTTTTGACTGCTTTTCAAACTAAACATCCCGTAAATAACTCAGAATTAAATTGAAGCCCTTGAAAACATACTCCTACGAACAACTGCAGATGGAGGAAACAAGCATAATAATAATTGAGCAGTACCAAAATCCGGTGATTGCAAGGAAAAGGGGTGAGAAATAGTACACCTTCATTTCCAAAAGATTACCAAACAAAACTCCCCCCATGATGCATATTTTCTTATCTCCTCAGCCAGTTTATTTCCAAGTAAAAATCATATTTTGCAGCCAAACTGTTTGTTTCACCAAAAAGTAAATAGCTGCCTTGTTATGCAAGACAATGTAACATATCTGCAATTTCATTATTTCCCATCACATAACAATGCCATGCCCATTTCCTTGGGGTGCAATCACCTTTCCTGATCCCCATTTTTAATTCATTGGTATCACATGAATTTCAGGGAACAAAATCACCGGCAGCATTACTATTCCCCTCTTCATGCAGGAAGCGGCGCTGCTTATAACTGAACAGTTTTCCAATGCCCTTTCTCGAGCACTAAAAGGGTGTGATTAAATTATAGTTCAGCCAACTCAACATGTCCTCAAGATAATTTTTCTTCTTACATTCTCAATTTACAACTTTTGCATAAATTAAGAACAAAATAAACAAAAATAATAACTGTTCAATTAAAAGTTAAAGATTGTCAGTCTCTTTTCCATCTCCCAGACCAGTGCAAGTCATTGTTGTTATTCATACAGTTCACAGCTTACATCAGACAATATAATAACCAAAGAGCAATCAGCACGGTATCGTAAAGACAATTCTTTCCACAAAAATCACATGTGAAGCATGAGATATCATCAGCAATAAACATGATCTACAACAAGAATGGTACCTAGCTTGGAATATGCTATGGTCTACAGCAAGCTATGTGACTTGTCCGCAGGCTCTTGATCAAGAGCTTATAACCTCTTTTCACCCTTCCCTTAACAGCTAGCTTATGACGGTAAGTTCTAGACAGTAAGTAAAAGACCTTGTCACTAGTCACAATGAGTTCAAATCCTAGAAAATTATGAACAGACTGAATACTTTGCTTATTTTGACCCTTGAAGAACCTCTCCCAACTAGCATATGTATAGAAGTCATTGCCTCACACGGTTCATCCCTTAAAGGGAGTCTATCACAAGAGTATCAAAGAAAAGGGGACAACGGATTATGCAATTGATCAGAGATCCGAAGACATGAACTACCACTAAAGGCAGATGGGCTCAAGATGTAGCAGAATTGGGGATAAATCTTTATTGCAGAACAATCATAGCCACTGACTGATGGGGAAATGCCCTCTCGACTCTCATTGGTGACCAATTGCGAAATTTACACCTCAGTGACTACAAAACAAATCTAGATATGTATATACTGTGAGTGATCAAATTCGGTAATGTAACTTCAGAACATATGTTGCTGTTGGAATCAATTGATATATCTAACCTGACTTGGTGGGATTGTTACCATTTTGGATCAGCTGGAGATTATTGCTACTGTGGCGTAACCACCTGTGTGAATGAGTCCTACATCATCTCATATAGTTTGCATATGCGAAAATGTATAAGCTTAAAATCAAGCACATTTGCTTAAGTGGAAGCATACAAATAAGACGTATGATCTCGGCAAAGTTCCAACTAAGCAGTTCTCAAACTGTTCGCAATAACACAAAGCAGAGAAGAAAAATGGCTCGAGATCAACATAAATTAAATACATTTGTTAAAAATTCAGACACAAGAAAATTACATAGCCTAATAAGTAGGAAACGTAGAAATATTGCCATCTTTACTAAATGGGGTAAGAAAACGAACATATGTGAAAGCAGGATAGAAACATCCAGGAAGAATCACATTCTCCTCTATTCTGATTAGCTCTTCCAAACTGTTATCGTCCAGGTTATAGCTCAAAACCACAAGAGGAGTGCCGAGGAATACAATGTTAGAACTGGGATGGAAAGTAACGGGTTCAACCCACTTAGGGGGGCCAACTATTCCAGGGCCAACTTTTCCAAACAGCCTCATAGGTGTAGTCAAACCGCATAAATTAATTCTATACCTCAAAATCCATCTTCCAAGATCATTATGAGAGCCTTCCTTCTCAAGTGACCAAATATGAACCATTTTGCGGTATTTATTGGCATAGCACAGTTTGCCCATTAGTACCCCAACGCGCCCCAGCAAACCTCTGCACTTGTTGAAACTCAACGGAAGCTCAATCACAGAAAGACTTACTTCTTCACAGATATTGAACCGTATAAGGTGCCACGAAAACGATAACCGAAACAATGACCCATTGAAATATGTCGCAGGCCGGAACCATCCGGAGAACCGACCGCGTAAACAAGGAGGCACTGACAGTTTGTGTCGAGACCAAATCCTTCTGTCGGAAGAGTATATGCCCAACACGTGGGTGGTCATTATTTCTGTAAAGCTTTGAAATTGGACAATTCTGTAAACAGACGATTGAGATGGATCAAAAGCGAGGGCTGCAAACAGACATCTCATCTGCTTCCAACGCGGTTGAGGGATCAACACGAACTGTCTGGTTGCAGGGTTAGAAACATAATATCGTGAAGATTTAAAATCAACAAATAAAAGCAAGCCATTGCAGCAGTCGAGAAATTCATCTTGTCCTGGCTTAAATGGTAAACCGTAAGAGCTAACGCTTTCCTCCCAATCAAAAAGCTTTCCTCTGCAACTGTTGTCACCTTCTTCCGGCAAAGATGCATAATTATTGTATGTTCCTTGTGGTTCCCTTTTTAGCAGATAAAATTCGTTGAAAAAATACCTGTATAAAGGGTGCTCTAGACATCTCGTAATGAACTTAACACTCCTACGAATAAACAATCCGACAACAGGCCTCGGAGTTGGACGGAGAGCACAAATTTTAGAAATTAATAAATACCACGCTTTGGAAACAGATTTAAATCTGACCAGAGGCTTATCGGGCAGCCTGCACAGTATTTCCACCAAAATATCATCGGGTATGAACAAGAATTTTCCTCTATTCCGCTTGCTGCTGCTGCTGCATCTACGTATTCTTGGTTTTTGTTTAAAATTGAAGTCCATAATTTATTGAATTAAGAAAAAAAAAGAGGGACCTTGAACCGCACCTTGATGATTTTATTATAAAAATCTGGATCTGTTCTAGGGTCTGGAGACTCCGAACAGAATATATACCCGGGCTTGAGTTGGGCCGACTTCGCAGGTCTGAGGATGGAAAGAGCTTGCGAAGCAATTGAAGAGAGTTCTGTCATACAATTTGACAAAGATTTTCTGACAACCCACTTTTCATGCTTAATTTATTTCCAAACGCACAATCTTTCACTGCGTTATTTTTTCCAAATTGAAAAAGAAAACTTCATCAAACGAGCTCTAAAAATATGCTTCCTAAAATATCATTTGGGTGCGGTAAAAACGCTCTATTTTTTAATCTCTACACCCACCTCTTTTTAAAAATTAGGCAAATAGACAATTCTACTTTTAATTCAACAACACAAGAAAAAAAGAGAGACGAATTCGTAGAAGTTTTGCCAAAGAAGAAGTGCAGCTTCTTCGACTACCATTTCCGATTCGCAGCAATTACTACCAATAGCAACAAAAGTTACCATAAATTTTTTTTAGGGGTTTGTTCGTCCATCAGTGCCGGCGGCCGAACAGCCCCATGGGGTTGTTCAGCCATCAACCCTTTGGGGTGTTCGACCGGTGTTAGGAAAAGGGTATCTTCTTCAATTTTGAGCTTTAAGAAAGGGTGGGTGCGGAGAGTAAACAATGAGGTGCATTTAGCTGCAACCCCCTAGGGATGTTCGGTCGGTGTTGGGAAAAGGGTATCGTCTTCTGATTGTTTGGGCATTAAGAAAGGGTGGGTGCGTAGAGGAAACAATGGGGTCTGTTTAGCCGCACCCATATCATTTTTATTCAATAGCACTTGAACTACCTATTTAATTAATAATAATATGTTGTTATTTTACAATTGAATTTCTTTTCCTTTTTTATTTTTACCTTTTGCATTTTTCTTAATCACCCCGAAACAATTATAAGAAGTGAGAAAGTGAGAACATCTCTAATGGATACATTATAAAACCAGTGCGTCGCACGGGGATGAAACTGTGTCAATCTTCCACCTTTGTCTGGAATGTAGATGACAAATTCCAGACATTAAAACTGTATATGACGCAGTTGGCAATGAAAATCGTGTAAAATAAAAAAGGAAAACCGTATTGAATTCCATATATATATCTTTAAATATGGACAAAGTGTATATATGTAACTTGTTGATGTCGAAAATAGTTAGGACTACTTAGGGACCAACTTTAGTGAGTATTAGCAGCTGATTCGTAGTATATAGCACAGTAAAAATATAGATATGTCTTTATAATCGAGCTCGAGCTAGGCCTTGTTTACAGAGGATTTCTGTGTGTTCAGATGATCACTAAGTGTTCTATTTATAGTGCAAAATGTAGTCGAGGGTGATAGGCCATCATTGAGGCGGCTGTACCGGTTTCAGAATAGGTGTGATGATTGCTCCTTTTGTACTTGGGAACCGTCTGCATTTAAGGCGATGACCTCGGAAATGGTATGCAGCCGCCTTTGCATTTATGGAGAGGGGATGTTCTGTCAGCTGCAGGTGGTGTCAGGGTATCAGATGACACGTGGATTGTCCTTGTTGTCGGTCACTGTAGCGGGCTGGACTAGTCACACGCCGTGGGCGAGCTGACCTCGGGCCAACCGTCAGAAGCTATACAATGGGAACAGCACCCAGCATATGGCCAAACTGGGCACTTGGCCGAGCTAGGCAAGCCCCGACGAGCTGAACTGGACCCAGCTCCTACTCCCTAGCGAGGCGCGTTCCGGCATCTACCCGACCTGGGACCCTTGCACACGTCAGCAAAGTGGGCCAAGGCCATGGGGGTTAGGCTGGACTCGTGCCAACATAAATAATAATAAATTTGGCATGCATACATAAAATGAAATTTAAAGGTGTAATATGGAATGTAGATGACAAATTGCATAATAATAATAATAACAATAATAATAATAATTAATAATAATAGGACCCATTTATTAATTATTATTATTATTGTGCAATTTGTCATAAATTTAAATTTGGTCTCTTTAATTAATTTTAAAAATAATTAACCTAGAAACAAAAAATTAATTAAAATGAATAATTTCTCTAAGATTTAGTTTTCATGTGACAAAAAATTACCATTCATAGAAACATGTAATATGGAATTACAAAAATTAGATGGGCCATTAATTAATTTTACAAATAATTAATTATTGTTATAAGTAATTAGCTAATAAATTAAAATTATAAATTTCAATAGGATTGAATTTTGTTGCGGTACAAAAATCACAATGCATTAATTTTTTACATAAAAATAAAAACAAAGGTTTAACATTAAAACTATAAATTGGATTGAACCATTTACTTATTTTACCAAAAAAAATTTAATTTAAAAGAAACGTGGCACTTACTTTTTGTTAAATTTTTTTGTGGTTTAATATATAGTAGAATCCATATATGGTAACACATATCTACAAATATGGTAATACAAGTTAATATATATGGAGAATTACACATATAAAAATATGTGTACATAACTAATATGAAAAAATTCATGATTTTTATATTTCTTTAGATAAAATATAATATTAATTGCCAATAATTATAGTAATAATTTAAGAATTAATGTAGCACATAACTAACTTCATGTCAAGTTAATTGAATCTTTATGATTGTAGAAATATTTATTTTGGAAGTACTCCAAAAATCAAGTTCTCAACTTTGCCTCCAAAAGTTTAGATAATATTGATAATTCTTATACTATTGAAAAAAAATCCCACAGTGTAGTTATAAAAAAAAAGTGTGTGTGTACGACTCTATAGAATACTAATTATTAAGTAACTAGAAGTTATAGGTAATGGCTACTTGAGGGAATTGGTCCGGTTTCCCTTTAGTTAAATAATAATTTTTAAATTGATAATAATGAATGAAAATTCCATTGTGGTCCCACAATGCAAGCCAAATTCGAGATTAAAGTATACTTTAGTGGCTTTAATTTAATAATGAATGGCTGAAAATCTCATAGTTGGCTCGTAATAACCGGTTTCCCTGTAGTTTAATAATAATTTTATTATTTTTTAGTATGTAATTTTTTTATGTTTTAGTTTAATTTTTTCATTAATAATAATGAATGAAAATCTTATAGTGGCCCCAGAATTTGTGCCTAATATGAAGTTAAAGTACGAATTTATGGTTCTCGACAATGAACAAGTTTATTGATTGTATTTTTCCTTTAAAAGTTTATATCATCTAGAAAAACTTCTAGGATGTAAAAAATAAAAGCACAATAAAAACCAGTTATCAATTTTTTAGAACAATTGTTAATTTTTTAATTTAGAACAATATATATAATTTGAACAATTGTTATTAATTTCTAATTAAGTGATAATATTATTATATTTTTATTTAATCGATTATATTAATTAAGAGGGTGATTACCTTTAACTATTAAGATATAAAATATGAAGTATGGACGATAGCTTTAGAAATCATGTTTAAATTAACAAACTTCATTGAGTTATTCGTCAATTTTTAGAATTATTTATTTTATTAATAAAACTAAAATGTTTTAGGATTAATTTGATAATTACAATTCAATTTGTATTGTTGCAACCATTTTTGCAAATTGAATTGAAGGATGATTGATAGTACTTGAGGTGTAAGAAGTGGGAAAGAAGATGATTGTTGAGGTACACATGTCTATGCTTAACTGGTGATGCACTGAAATTTTTGAATGCTATTCAGTGTTCTGGTGTCAAATCATAAATTGAAACTAAAAATCGATATTCATGTACTATTGTTGAGAAACATTAATCGTTTAGTGGGTTTGTGCAGTGGAACCCGATTAATCATCGCAAGACTAGGGAACACGTGGTTGAGGCAAATTTATTTTTGATGCAATGCTGGTCGCAAAATATTCATTCCTAGAATGATTGACTTCATCTAATCCATGATTATCATTTAAGTTCCAAGGGAGCGAGTTTCCTTTTATTTGTTTCTTATGCGATGACGATCAACAAGAGTCAGGACAATTGCTTCTAGTGTTGATATTGATTTGAGGAGGCCGATGTTCAACGATGGACAATTATATACTGCTGTCTCCATAGTTATTAATGAAAGCCACTGAAGATTTTGATTTGTGATAATGATGGTAAACTGAAAAACTCAACAATGAATGTGGTGTTTAAAGAAGTATTTCAAGACATAAAAGAATTTTTATAATTTATAATATTTATTTATTTTATATGCATATCACCACAATGTTATTTCATCCATTCAAATGCATTTTCATCTGATGCTCTTTACCTTATAACTGTTTTAGTTCGATTATCACATAATATTGTTCAACTATATTTTTATATCTAACGTGGGACATGTTTTAAGTATTTTGTATTAAAGTAACAGCACCACAAATTGTTCATATTCATGAAACATTTAGAAATTATCTTTCTTCCCGATGACCTCCTTCTTCCGGCCTACTTCCTTCTTCCAGCCCGCTTTCAGGAAGAACAGTGTCTGACTTCAAAGAAGTCACTTTCATGGCAGAGGCTCTAGTCACTTTCATGGCAGAGGCTCTAGCTTTCAATTTCTTCAGCAACTTTTTGTTTCCATGTACAACTTCTAGGATCTCATCGGCAGTCGGCCGTACGGATGGATATTTTGAGATAATCAATTTATGAAGATCAGCAAATTTCACAAGTTGCCAGTCACGTGGAAGCCTAAATTTTTTTCTCACCGACTTCAAACCTTGAGAATGTTCAGTCTCGTCCACAAATGGACGTAGAAGCTCTTCCAAAATCAGGCCAAGGCTGTAAATATCAGCCTTGCCATCCACTCGCCCTTGACTATAGAGCCCTACATGGAAAAGGGACTGAAATGAAGATAATGGAACACTACCATCTTCGTCTAACCTTTTGGCACCATCTTCGTCTACCCTTTTGGCTACATCAAGAGAGAAGGAATGTTAGAAGTGCAAAAATATATAATTTATTTATACAAGGTTAAAAATATAAAAACGCACCTAGCCCAAAATCTCCAATTTTGATGATCCCGTTTTTATCAAGGAAGATGTTTGGGGGGTTCAAATCTTGATGAATGTACCCATTACCATGTATATAAGCCACACCCGCCACAATTTGGCCAAATATTTGCATTGCATCCTTCAGAGAATAAGAATTCTTGAATTCCGACAAATATGTCTCCAAGGACCTTGGCAAAACGGATTTGTCGAATTAAATTGTTAGTATTCAAATTACAAAAATGTAATCAAATAAGTAAACAACAACAAATAGGTGTTACCCAAATCAGAAATTCAACTGAATCTATCTTTCCCAATCCTTCAACTCAGAAAGTGATAGAAACACTGCCTTTTTGCATTCCGTAGTCCAAAAACGAAGGAGCTATAACAGAATTACTAAAATCCATAAGAATCACGGTTCTTCTACTGATAATCTAGAGGAAATTAAGGACTCTGCCATTCAGTTTTTTCAGCAACTATTAACTGAAGAACCTGTCAAGGAAGATATGGAACTTTTGCAACGTATTCGACGCTGATCTCTAATGAGGATAACGATATGCTAAATAGTCCTCCCACTAAAGATGAACTCAAAGCAGCAATCCTTGATATGAATAGAGAAGCTGCTGGGGTCCTGATGGTTTCCCAGCCTTTTTTTTATCAGAAAGCTTGGGAAATTATAAATGATGATCTTTATGACACAGTCATAGAATTTTTCAGGGGTAGGGATCTTCCTGAAGGTATACGTGCTACAAGCACGGCCTTAATTCCTAAAACATCCCAAGCTTCTACATGGAAAAACTTCAGGCCAGTAACGTGGCCAATAAAATCTTTACCCAAATCCTATCTACTAAGACTTAATACCCTCCTTCCCAAAATTATATCTCAAAGTCGAGGGGGTTTCACACCACGGAGGTCCATTGTGGATAATGCCCTTATAGCTCAACGGCTAATCTACCAGATTGATAGAAGAACTAGAGGAGGAAACGTGGCCAATAAGTTGGACGTGGAAAAGCCAATGATTGTGGGGTTAATTGGGGATTTTTAGTCAAAGTCATGCAACATTTTGGATTTGATGATCACTGGTCGGGCAAAATTAAGAGGGCCATAACTAAATTGCCACTTTTCTATCATCATTAATGGTGAATTATCACAATATTTCAAGGCTACTAGAGGGTTGCTGCAAGGAGACTCTATTTCCCCTGCTTTCTTTGTGATTATGGCTGAAGCTTTAAGTAGACGTTTGGAGCACTTATTTCTGAAATATAAGGACATGGACTACAACGGAGGCAGCATTCTTATCCCTAGCCTTTCGTTCGCTGACGATATAATCATATTCTCGAATGGGCAGAAACAGTGTGTGACTAAGTTGTTTGGCTTCTTAAATAAATACTGCCAGGCTTCAGGTCAAAGAAAAAATCAAGGAGCAGCTCCTTATCTTCCAATGTTCAGCTTCAGCGTATTATTATGGGACTCACATCTTTTAGGCTTCAACCTTTGCCTCTAACATACCTGGGTGTCCCTCTCAGCAAAGCTTACAAATATATATGCCACTTTGATGATTTGATGCGAAAAATCAGGAAACGAATTACTGGATGGGAACATCAGCTTAATGAAGGTTAGTCTTTATTAAATCTGTGCTGAATTCTATGCCAATTCATCTTCTACAAGCCATGCACCCTCCCAAAGAAGTTCTTAAGAAAATTGACAGGCTGCTTAATGCTTCTTCCAAATCTAAACACATACATTAGGCATCTTGGAAAAAGGTATGTTATCCCCATATTGAAGGTGGCTTGGGTTTGAATCATCTGGAGACTATCACTATTGCATTTGAGCATAAGATGTGGTGGAACTTTAGGCTTCAACAGTCCCTATGGAGTAAAGAACTATCTGCTAAATATTGCAAAAGGTTTAAAAGTCTCTATGATTAAAGTCAAAAACAGTAACTATGCTACATGGAATTGATTGCTGATAATTAGAGACAGTGCAGAACAGTTCATCAAATGGCAATCCTTTATTTTTGGAATGTCCCAAGAAACAGGCAGATAATAGAAAAACAGCTCCAGTATAAGATTGGACATGGTAATGTTCATCTTCTTCATGATCACTGGCTACCTTCTGGGAGGCTAATAGACAAGTTCCTTCAATTAGTTTCAGAGAACTACAAGGTTAACGAATTTATTCAAAATTAACAGAGGAACAATGATAAATTACAGAAACTCCTTCCCAGCTACTTGGTGAGGAAATATCCAATATCCCTCTTGATCATCATGATGATAGACTTATATGGGATGGCTCCAGTACTGGTTATTTTCAATTGAAGGTATGCACTGAAACTTTGAGGAGCAGACAATCCATTTAACTTCCATTCAACTCGCATATAAACTTATATGGCACAGATTTCTCCCTACTAAGATTTCTTCTCTCGTTTCGAGATTGTGGCGTTCCTCAGTTGGAGTTGGAGTTGAGGAGATTCTTATGCGCGAATATCAGCTACAACTAGTGTCTAAGCAGGTTTTGACCTTCTTTTTCAATGTATAACACAGATGAGCAGGAATGGTCATCTCCCAGTCCCAGGCAAGTTTTCATTCACTGGATCCTTAATTGAAGTAGAAAGGACAGTTCTACTGTGTTTATTCCATCGATTGAAAGAAATAAAGCCAAACACAAAGGATCCCATACGCTTCCTCAACGAGTTATCAATAGAGTTATTTTCCTCAATCCCAAATTATGTCCCTCTACTTCGTGGATTCTTATAGATAGCCGTAGAAGATATAGGTAACGTAAATAGGAATGAAGTTATACCGTGCACAGTGTTCCATAAGGATGTATAAACATGGAGATTGTACATCAATGCGTGCATCCTCGTCAAGTATATGCTCTTCATGACAATAGGATCCAGACAATGATGGCTCAAGCCATGCCTGCAAACCATGACAAATCAGTACAAATATGTATACGCAAAATCAAAATCAAAATCCAGATTCAGCATTATTCTTAATTATACTAAGTTACAGCACGAACCTGGTAAAATCTGACTACATTAGTATGATCCAAAGCAGCCATTATTTCAACTTCACTGTAAATTACCAAGTATAGTCATATATACTCGATATCTATGTAAAAATGCATGCTCAACCCTAACCAGAATACCTAGCTATAACTATCGCAATTACATAACTAATAACTAGTAACGGGAAAGTATCATACAAAGCACCCATTGTAAACACAATTAGGATTGTTCGAAGCGGCCATTGTTTCAATTACCAAGTATATTCATCTATACTTGATATTTCTGTAAAAATGCATGCTAAACACTAGCCAAAATACCTAACATATAGTTACCAAACACGCAATTACATAACTAACAACTTGCAACCAGAAAAAATGTATTACCGGACAACTTTGGAAAACAGCCTAGTTAGCTGCTTCCGCTCAAGCAATATTTTTTTAACTGCATAAACTTGATCTTCGGACTTCTTCTTACATTTGGCCACAGCCCCAAAAGCACCGTTACCTGCAAAAGACATAATGCAGAATTTGAATTTCAAATAAATAAAATCACATATAAAATAAATCGTGAAGTACAAAGTAAATATTACCTATAAATTCCAACTCCTCAAAATCAGCAAGGTATCTTGACTGGATACCATTCGGTAGCAGCACCGCTTCCCACACAATTTTTTGATCCATCTAAATTGAAAATGCGTACAAAGTCATTCAATCCCCAAACTCAAACTCAATTTTAAGCCTAAATCCACGATCAAACATAATAAATGCAAGAATAATTACCAGCTGAGAAGAGAGAGCTTTTTCTTCGTAAGGTAAAAAAGACTGAGGAGAAATGAGTTGAGGAGAAATGAGTTGAAGAACGGGGGGCGATTTTTGAAAAGACTTTATGCGCGGGTAAGTTGGTTCTGACTCTGGCCCGACCCAAAGAGGTCGGGTCTGCAGTGGCCCAAGCCCAACCGACTTTTTGAATCGGTTTCCAGTTTCGGAAAAGAAGATGGCCCATCATCGCCAGGTATCTCTATCAACATCGGCCACCAACGCAAAACGGGGAAAGCCTACCGGCAACCTAGAAAGTAAAATCCCCAAAGCCCAGGTTCTCGCCGTTGGGGAGGAGAAGGGGTGAGGTTTTTTTTTTTTTTTTTTCTCTCCTGATAGCAGAGGTGAAGGGTTTTAGACGGGTGGGCAGCGGTGGAAATTTGGATATATGGCTTCAGATCCGGGAAATGAGCACAAATCACCGCTTGAGCAATTAATGATCGTTTTTATATTGCGTGGGGGTGGGCATAAATCCACCCCCAATTTTGATCAATAGGCCCCTCCAACAATCTCTATTTCAAATTTGCCCATTTGGAGAAACCCAACCAAAAAAAAAAAGAAGAAGCAGCGTTGCTCCTATTTTCGATGCCATTTCCAATAATAAATACCGTAAAAAACGCATGGCAGCATTTGCTGTAGAAAATCGTAGCAATTGTTATCGTAAATAGTAAAAAAAATAAAAAAATTTATCGAATGGGTGTGCTCAAGTGGCCAAACACAACCAACAAAAAAAATAAAATAAAATAAAAATAAACATCAAATTGGAACGGAGATTATTGAATGGTTGTATTGAGCAAAATTGGGGTGCATTTAGGCCCACCCTTTTGTTGATATTGATTTATGGTGAAATTTGTTTCTTTATTTCGATAACAGTTAAAAATTACGTGGGGCAGGTTTTTTCCGGGGGAGGGGGGGGTGGGGTTGGGTTTTGTAAGGCAAGGGTTATATTGAGGGATGGGGGCAATTTTGTTTTCATGTACATAAATTTTGATAAATTGGTAGTTATAAATTTTATTTTAACGAATTTATAATTCAATAGTTAAAAATCGACAATCATATAATTATTTCAAATTTATACTCTCTTTATCCCAAATATATAAAAAAAAAATTTTGAGTTGTTCCAAATATATCCTCTTACATTATTTATTTTATTAATCTATCCATATTTAATACTTAATTATAATTACAATTCTTAATATTTACTACTATAAAAATGCAAAATGAATATTTAGGATGGAGGTAATAATGATTAACCAATCGCCTTAAATCATAATCAGGGGTCCGCAACTACCAGTTGCGAATTGATTTTTCATTCCCATTGTCTCAAAGCGAATCCCTTCGGGTAGGCTCGAGATCCAACTTGAACCTCCAATCCTTACGATGTAATACAGAAACAATTTGCGATCTCAAAACAAATTAATCTCATTGCAACTTCTACAACTCCCAGGGGTGATTCTAAATGCATCCCTAGTCTTTATTGGATACACTCCCATTTTTTCCTCCAAAATACCGCGCCATTTTTTGCCACACCCCATAAAAAATGTATTCAACCAATTGGGAATGAACACCCAAAGAATGTTCACTCTCGAGGAAAGGAACAGCCAAGCGGGTGTTCGAAAGAAAAAGGGTGCGCCCCTTATGTGTGTTCTCTCCCATGGGACCGAACACCCAAAGGGGTGTTCGTTCTTCGAGGTAACGAACACTTGGACGAGTTGTAAAATTTATTCCGATCTTATTTTTCATAGAAAAATATACTCCTTTGTTCCACTTTCAAATCTCCTTATGATTTGATAATGTTTTTCTTTGCTATTTTCCTTCTTTGCTCCACCAACAGACAAAACGAAGATGATAACCTTTGTTTTGGGTGTGTGTGTCGGGGAGGGAGAGGTGGTTATAAAGTAAATAGAAAGAGAGAAGAAAATTTGGTAGGTGTAGTTATTAAATGAGAGAGTGCGTTGAACCACCCACCTCCTAAAGAATCATAGAAGTGTTATCAGATAGAAATAGATCAAATAGAGTAATCAATTACCATTGAAGCAAAGCGCGTGTTACATTGCAATTTTTTACCACTTTTTATGGATTTTAATTTTAATAGGAGAGAGAATGAGTAACGTTGAGTGGTGGAGATTTGTATAATACCGTGAGTCTCAGAAAATATGTGGATGTAATTGGTTTGACGTTAGATGAGAATTGGTTAAAATGCGTGAAAATTTGTTAAAAGTTATAAAAGAACGAGCCCTAAACGATAACGGGAATAGAAAATTGAAATCTCATCATCACGGGTAACCTGCGTGCACTACTTCCACAAAAATGTGCTTGACTTTGTGTATCCTAAACCCTAAACGATAAGAAAGAAAATATGACATTTCGCGAGTCGTCTCAGGTCATAAACAGATATATATCTGCACAAACGGTCTGATTTCGAGCGTGAAACTTTTATTCAAATGCTTCCTAATATAATAAACATCATATTGTTATTTCTTTTATTATTTTTCTTTTTCCTTTAGTCAAAAAGTGTAATCTTCGACACTGGCATTCCCACAGAATTGCTGGGTTAATTGGGTAGATGCTAAGACGCTGCTAAGAACGGTGCATTTTCTGGACACAGAATTCACCTGTATGTGTTATACATTTCGCAAACAGAAAATGGCATAAGCAAAATTGGTTAAAAATTCAACTCTATCAAAATGACAAAATCTAGCTATTGCATTGGGTGGGAATATATGCTACCTTCATTTCTGCAAGACTAAAATCTTCAGCATCCCTTAATTTTTTATGTAAGATTCGGTAATTGCTGCAAAGTACTGACAGAAGAACTAACCGCAGTCCGAGGAGTCAAGAAGACTTCACTATATAAATGTTGGAGATGCAGTTGTTCCCATCTTAACACGAACGTGCAGAAGGCGAAACATAAACTGATATATTCTCCGACACCTGACTGAGTGTCTTCCTCATCATAACATCTTCTGGCCACTGTTAACCCACTCTATTGCTATATATCACAGGTTGAATTGGACGAGTGTCATGGAATGTGCATGTTATACACACCTGCCTGCATGCATATATATAAGACTACAGTGTATACAACCCCACAGCAAAGTGTAAACACTTTGGAAGATTGGTATGCAAAGAATATTCAATGTCCACAAATCAGAGAACAGAAGTTGCAAATCGGATGCATATTTAGTTGAAGCCTCCACATTACTCTATAGTTAATAAACCACCAATATTTATTCCAAAACAAAAATTCTGTAAAGGCCGGTATCTTACTAAATGTCACATCAAGTAGGAATCAATTATTGCAAAAACTATGATTCATGCAAAAGAAATTAAAGAAATCGAAGACCATTTCCTTGAGCTGATGTTCTGGTTCTTTGTTTTAGCAACAAATCAAAGTGAACCATAATTAACAGGTGCTCTAGATTTTAATACAATCAACATGTTTGGTTGGTTATTTTCTAAACTATAAATATTTGTAGCTAGCAACTGCGGAAAGGTTTACAAATGGGAAGGATAACAGAGGATGTAGGGGGTAGGAACAATTAGATATGACTGAATGGGGAAGGAATGGCCACTTACGAGGAGAATGCTCGGAAAGTAGCATATATATTGAGCAGACATTCCATATAAATGGTTCAAGCCTCCTTCCGTCTATTCTACTCGTTCAAACAGAAGCTGGAAATTTAACCACAAACAGAATGGAGCTGGAGATGTGTCGGTTCTAAAAATTTAGGTTTGAATCCTACCTTGCTTGCCACACATCCTAGGCTACTAGAAATGACCCCGGTTTTGACTGCTTTTCAAACTAAACATCCCGTAAATAACTCAAAATTAAATTGAAGCCCTCAAAGACATACTCCTATGAACAACTACAGATGGAGGAAACAAGCATAATAATTGAGCAGCACCAAAATCTGGAAATTGCAAGGAAAAGGGTGAGAAATAGTACCTTCATTTCTGAAGGTCCTGTTAATTTTGAGGTCAGATTCAGTAATGGCTTCAAGGCATTGGGTTCAGACTTTCTAGTGAAGAAGTAAAAATAGGTGTTTTTTGATACTAGCAGCAGTGAAGGCGCCCTGGTGCGGACAACCTAGCAACCAATCAGCGAAAGTCACTGTGTGGCTTAGCGTTAAGTGAAGCATGGAACAATAGACATAGGTCGGAATTGTAATGTTCATAGAGATATCACGAAAGCCTACTGCAATTGCTGAAGAGTGCATAGCGCTAGCGTGCAGTACTTATTTGACAGCCAGAGCACGACTAATCTTGAACCACTGGCATCCTTTCCTCCAATCTGGAAATCCAATGTCAATCAAGTAGCACACATGCCTGCTGTAGCAATCACCAAATCACACCCATAATGAGAAAGGTTGATCAACAAAAGTACTATTGGGCGATCCAGTGAGAGACTTGTAGACAGTGGAGAAAATGCAAATAGAAATACATTGAGTGAATCGCTTGTTCAAGAAGTCAAGAAGAGCATTGGCCAAAAGCTATTTCTCTGGATCAAACATTCAACATGCTGTGAACTGGAAAAAACAATTGTGAAAATTGGTTCAACCAATAAACAATTTCCATCAAAATTTTGCGAATTACCACACTCAAAGAATTCAGATAATTTTTCTGTCAAGTTCTCACCAAACAAAAGTCGAGGGAGTAGCTGCTCACATTTTAACACAAGGGACTCGGACAAACATTGAACTCTGTGTAAAAGGTGAAAACAAAATTGATAAGACACATTCTTTGTTGAGTGTGTAGCTGCTCACATATTTTGAATAGGTCTAGCATTGTGAAAAGTGCATCTTACATGCCTGCATATAACACTAACATGGTATGCCACCCAACTGGCAACTGCAAAGTGATAATTTTACAAGACTGGTTTGCAAAAGATATTATTGAACATCCATAAATCAGAGAATATAAGTTGAAAAGCATTCTGCATCTTTAGTAAAGCCACCAGCCACAAAAATCATTTTTCTTAACACAGTAACAAATATTTGTTTCCAAACACCTCCATAAAGGTCCGTCTATTAAAGTGCTAAAATCCACATCAAGTCGTAATCTCTTTTTTGAAAAAATCATTCATGCAGAATTCATACAAATATCCGAAGATCATTGCCTTGGTCACAGTTCTGATGCATCTAACAAATATTGCAAATCCATAAGCCTTGTAGGCTCAGACTCCATTCAGAGACTGAATACTTTGCTTATTTTGTCCCTTGAAGAACCTCTCCCACAATAGACTAACTAGCGTATGCATAGAAGTCATTAGCTCACATGGTTCATCCCTTATAGGGAGTCGTCTATCACAAGAATATCAAAGAAACGGGGGCAATGGATTATGCAATTGATCAGAGATCCAAAGACATGAACTACCACTAAACGGGCTCAAGATGGCAGAATTGGGCATAGATCTTTATTGAAGAACAATCACAGCCACTGAATGTGGTGGAAATGGTCCCTCGACTCTCATTGGTGATCAACTGCGAAATTTACACCTCAGTGACTACAAAACAAATCTAGATATGTATATACTGCAAGGGATCAAATTCGGTAAGGTAACTTCAAAACATATGTTGCTGCTGGAATCAATTGATATATCTAAGGGACTTCGTGGGATTGTTACCATTTTGGATCAGCTGGGGATTATTGCTACTGTGTTGTAACCACCTGTGTGAATGAGTTCTACATCATCTCATATAGTTTGCATATGGAAAAATGTATAAGCTTAAAATCAAGCACATTTACCTAAGTGGAAGCATAAAAATAAGACAGTATGATCTAGGCAAAGCTCCAACTAAGCAGTTCTAAACTGTTCGCAATAACACAAAGCAGAGAAGAAAAATGAGTCGAGATCAACGTAAATTAAATACATTTGTTAAAAATTCAGACACAAGGAAATTACATAGCCTAATAAGTAGGAAACGGAGAAATATTTCCACCTTTACTAAATGGGGTAAGAAAACGAACATATGTGAAAGCAGGATAGAAACATCCAGGAAGAATCATATTCTCCTCTATTCTGATTAGCTCTTCCAATCTGTTATCATCCAAATTATAGCTCAAAACCACAAGAGGAGTGCCGAGGAAGACAACGTTAGAACTGGGATGGAAAGTAACGGGTTCAATCCACTTGGGGCCACCTTTTCTGGACAGCCTCATACGTCTACTCAAACCGCATAAATTAATTCTATACCTCAAAATCCATCTTCCAACATCATTATGAGAACCTTCCTTCTCAAGTGACCAAATATGAACAATTTTGCAGTATTTATTGGCGTAGCACAGCTTGCCCATTAGTACCCCAACGCACCCCAGCAAACCTTCGCACTGGTTGAAACTCAATGGAAGCTCAATCACAGAAAGACTTACTTCTTTACAAATATTGAACCGTAGAAGGTGCCAAGAAAACGATAACCGAAACAATGACCCGCTGAAATATGTTCCAGGCCGGAACCATCCGGAGAACCGACCGCGTAAACAAGGAGGCACTGACAGTTTGTGTCGAGACCAAATCCTTCTGTCGGAAGAGTATATGCCCAACACGTGGGTGGTCATTATTTCTGTAAAGCTTTGAAATTGGACAATTCTGTAAACAGGCGATTGAGATGGATCAAAAGCGAGGGCTGCACACAGACATCTCATCTGCTTCCAACGCGGTTGAGGGATCAACACGTACTGTCTGGTTGCAGGGTTAGAAACATAATAATATCGTGAAGATTTAAAATCAACAAATAAAAGCAAGCCATTGCAGCAGTCGAGAAATTCATCTTGTCCTGGCTTAAATGGTAAACCGTAAGAGCTAACGCTTTCCTCCCAATCAAAAAGCTTTCCTCTGCAACTGTTGTCACCTTCTTCCGGCAAAGATGCATAATTATTGTATGTTCCTTGTGGTTCCCTTTTTAGCAGATAAAATTCGTTGAAAAAATACCTGTATAAAGGGTGCTCTAGACATCTCGTAATGAACTTAACACTCCTACGAATAAACAATCCGACAACAGGTCTCGGAGTTGGACGGAGAGCACAAATTTTAGAAATTAATAAATACCACGCTTTGGAAACAGATTTAAATCTGACCAGAGGCTTATCGGCCAGCCTGCACAGTATTTCCACCAAAATATCATCGGGTATGAACAAGAATTTTCCTCTATTCCGCTTGCTGCTGCTGCATCTACGTATTCTTGGTTTTTGTTTAAAATTTAACTCCATAATTTACTGAATTAAGAACAGAGCGACCTTGAACCGCACCTTGATGAATTTTTTTTTTATTATAAATCTGGTCTGGATATGTACTAGGGTCTGGAGACTCTTAACGGAAGAATATATATTCCGGCCCGGGCTTCAGTTGGGCCGACTTTGCAGGTCTGAGGATGAAAGGAGATTGAGGGGCAATTGAGCCCTTGTTCTGTTTAATATAAACTTTAGAGGAAATTGGGCTTTATCTTGTTTTTATGTTTACTTCTAGAAAAATCCGGCATTTTCACTTTATTTACATGTATTCGGTATTGCCGGTCCGCCTAACCCGATCCACTAAAAGCCAATTATCTTCCGGTTTAATTAGGGTTTCTCTTCTTTCTCGTGTTCTTCTTCCAGTTTCCTCTGTACGTGAGCTTTGTATATCCATCTCTATCGCCATCTCCATCTCTAGGAGGAGTACATCCTCTTCATCCTGTTGACCATTCAACAGGGCAACACCCACCACCACCACATGAAGCATATCCTCCACCGTCAACTGGATACATATACCCACCTCTACCATCATCTTACGGCCAGTACCCACCTCCTCCATCGCCTAAAGGATATGGGTATCCACCTCAATCCGGTTACGCAGGATATCCACATGCTCAATGGCCGCAGAAAAAGAACGATAATTTGGGGTTAGGACTGGGTGCAGGATTACTAGGTGGATTCTTGGTTGGCGATATGATTTCTGATGTAGGAGATAGTAGTTTTGACGGTGGTTTTGGTTTTTGATTCATATAGTCTTGCTTTTTCTTATTTGTAAGTAAACTTTGGCATATCGAAGTCCATAATTCTTCTTCTTATTGAATAAATTCTGCCAGTTATTTCAACCTGGTTACAATTTTCCTTTCATATTGGCTATGTGAAATTGAACGAATTGAGTTCTTCATATTGGCTAGTTATTTATGTTCCGGTATTGCGTAATACATTACATTTTAAGTGTAATTCAAGTGTATTGAGGGTTCGATCTATGTCTGATTCACTTTGCACTGATGACTCATACATTGTAGTGCATTACACTTTATGTGTAAGACATATGTAATGCACTACACATTTTGTATGAAAAAAGAGATAACAATTTTAAAAAGTTAATGTTAGAGCAATTAAGTGTTAAAATTATATACTGTATTTTTACGTTACACATTTTGTGTAATTCATTTGTAATGTGTAATATAATACATACTAATGACATATACATTCTTTATAATTAATGTGCAATGAATTGCACATTTTAATTTATTTGTGCATTACATTTTATACGCAAGGCATGTGTAATGTACTTCACATTTTGTATGAAGGAGAGATTACAATTTTAAAAAAGTAAATGTTAGAGAAATTGAATGTTAAAATACCACATTATGTTTGAGGAAATAAAGAATGAAGTGATGTGAATAATTACATGTAAATTATTTGTAAAGTGTAATGCAATACACACTAATGAATTACACATTTCCTGTAATTAATGTGTAATGAATTTTACATTTTGTGTAACTAATTTTTAATTAATTATTGCATTACACTCTATGTATAGGACATGTGTAGCACACTAAACTTTTTCTGTGAAAGAGAGATAAGAATTGTAAACAAGTAAATGTTAAAATTTTACACTATGTTTGAGGTTAGAGAAGAATGATGTGATATAAATAATTACACATTTTATGTAACTCATATATAATGTGTAACAGAATACACACTAGTGAATTATACAAAATGTGTAATTCATGTGTTGCATGTTATCATCTCCTATGCATCGTCAAATTCTCCAACATAAATGTCAAATGAATGAACACATTTCTACATTTTCCTATCCCTCTAGTGTATTATAATGTCAAATTCATTTTTTTTATAATGGTTAAAACTCAAAATAATTAAAACTAGAAAAGGAATTGAAGCCGGGCAAAGAAATGAATGAAAATAGAAAATGAATGAATTAAAACATTTGAAATGCACATGTGAGGAATTGAACCTCGGATCCAGTTATACTAAATTTAGGTGTCTTATCAACTGCGCTGGGTCACTATATATTTATTTGCCTATCTTCCCAAAATATATACAACCGACTCGGTCCAAAAATAATGGATTTCACTAATTTTCCCTCAATGTTTGTATCTTTTGTGTAATTAATCTTGATTTACTTGATTTTTGAAAATTTAAACTTAAACATTGGTATTAGTGTAAAAACCCCGAAAGGGACTGAGAAATTGACTGACATTATGTGTTAGCAAAATGTGTAATACATTGTAGATAATTTATAATTAACTACAAAGAATATTTCATTAATCACAAATAATTTGTAGTTTATTTATAATGAATCATAGAGAATATCTAATAAATTACACATGAACTACAAAGAATATGTAATACTTGTAGATAATCTTTAATTAATTACAAAGAATAAGAATATATAATGCATTATAGAAAATGTGTAATGCATTGCAGATTATTTGAGACAGTAAAAAATGAAGTGATATAAATAATTACACAGTCTATGTAATTCATTTGTAATGTGTGATAGAATAGAAACTAATGAATTACACATTCTGTGTAGCGAATGTGTAATAAATTACACCTACGTAATTAATATTTTAATTCATATGTCCATTGCACTTTATCTGTAAGGCATGTGTAACGGGCATGTGAAGAGGTGGAAAAAAATATTTAAAATGAAAATAACGAAATATAAAAGAATTATGGGAAAATGAAAAAGAAATGAATGAAAATTGAAAAGGAATGAATTAAAACCTTTAAAATGCACACGTGAGGATTTGAACCCGGGTAAATAAGTTAGTCATGTGGCTTACCAGCTGCTTCAAAACATAACATAGTCATTCTCTTGTCTTTTGCGATATATATCCTTGCAAACCGATCCGGTCTAAAAAAAATCGGATTTTACTAATTATTCCACAATGTTTGGGTCTTTTGTGTAATTAATCTTGATTTACCTGATTTTTGAAAATTTAAACTTAAACATTGGTATTAATGTAAAGATCCCTAAACTTTATGGACTTTATTTCTCCCATTATTTATAATTACTCGTTCAATTATTTTATTTAATATAATTTTTTAAAATTTCAATAACACATTCAATAAGTAAATCAAAAAAATTAAACTTCTCTCCCAAAGAAAGTACCCTGAAGATAGTTTTATCAAACAATTTTACATATAAGACTGATTGGGGTTAATTTTTTTCAAATTTTTCCACTTTTTTCAACTTTTTTCTCTCTCCTAAATCAATCACATCCACACATCTCATCACATCTCAACCACTCAACTCCACTCATTCCCTCTCCTCATTTACATTAAAAACCATTAAAACCCATTAAAAAACACTCCCAATCACCCTAATATATTTTCCGACAAACCATTTTCATGCTTATTTTCAAATGAACAATCTTTCAATGCGTTATTTTTTTCAAAAAGAAAAAGAAATCTTCATCAAACGAGCTCTAAAAATATGCTCATTTCCTAAAATATCATTTTTTCTTTAATAGCACTCGAACACCCTATTTAGGACTTGTTCTTTACACTATAAAATCTACTAACTTCTTTTTTTCATGCAAAAATCTATTAATTTCTATTAACTTTTTCTCTCTCATTATTTTTAAACACTCTTATAATTATTTTATATTTTTTAATATATCTTCTTTAAATTTCAACTATCTAATCTACACGAAACTCCAATAAATAAATTTTATTTTGCATAAAGACCTTAATTTTAATTAATAATATTCTTTTTTATTTTGACCTTTTGCATTTCTCTCATCACCCAGAAACAATTATGAGAAGTGAAAAAATGACAACATCACTGATGGATGCATTATCAAAAAATAATAAAGTAAAATAATCTTAATTTTAATCTTATTATAGTGCTATGTTGGTAGATGTCACTGTGGACATGGTATGCACTTTCTAAAAAAAAATATTGATTTTAGAAATAAATATTAAATATAAATTTTTTTCTTTTTAATTCAATAGTATAAGGCCTTGTTCTCCGTAGGATAAAATTTTACTTACTCGAATTGTGTATAGATTATGTGATTAAAAATGATAAATAATGTATTAAAAAATATAAAGTAATCATGTGTGTGGTAGAAAAGGAGAAGAGAAAAAAATATTTTCAAAATTATTGTGAATCAAACAAGGCCTAATCACAAATTGGTCTTTTATTTTTATTAATATTGACTAATAGTGAGCATTAACGGCTTAATCTGTTAGAGAAAATGTATACTTATTCGAATTACACGTTAAATTTATGGTTGAAAACTAGGAAAAATGTATTAAATAATATAAAATAATTATATGAGCAGTTAAAAATGATAAGAAATAAAAAATTATTAGAAGTTAGTGAAAATTAATGGTGTATAGAACAAACCCTAAGAGTAAGTAGTACTACTTCCATCCCATAAATATAATCCACTATTTCTTTTTTGTCTGTCTCAAAATATAGGCCGCATTCCTTTTAAAGATATAGTAAAAATATTACTTGTCTCATATACCATCATTTAATATATATTGTTATTACCAAAATATATTAGTTGAAATAAAACATCCAATAAATGAAATGATATATTAGAAAAATAAGATTAAGGGGGCTGTATTTAATTTAGATTTATAAGGATTTTGATAGACTTTTAAATTGAATGATTTTCATGGAATTTAATGGATTTTTACTGATTTTTGATAGGATTTCACGGATTTCCATAAAATCCATAAAAATCTTCAATGGATTTGGAAGGACTTTTATTTCAAAACTTTCACTGGATTTCTTTGGAATTCATTTGACAATATATATTTTCATTTCATAAAATAAATATTATAAAACTTATTGAGATTAGAATTTTATTATTTTTCTCATTAAATTACTATTGTTTCAAAAGCTGAAATTAGTAATAATTAATTATTGTCTATACAATATTTTTATAAAAATTAATAATTTTATAACTACAAAAATACATGACTATTACAAACAGAGATTTCACAATATTTTGATATAATTTAACTCGAAAAATTAAAAAACTATCACATGTTTAATTAGTATATCAAAATATATATCAAATTATTAAAGTAAGGAGTAGATATAAAATATTTAATTATAAATTTTAAAACTTTTTACAAACCTTTGTAAATAATTTTCTTTTTTATGAAAAGTTGAACAAAAAGAAGATAAAAATATTATAAGAATATTTTTACATCATTCTTAAGAAAGAACCAAAAAAAAAAGAAGAAAAAGTAATGAAAGATTGGTAGTGGTGGCGGCGGCGGCGGTGGAGATGGCAATGCCGTTGGCGGGATGGTGGCAATGGTGGTGCGGTGGTAGCGGGATGCGGCAGCGACAATGGTAGCGGGTGATGGTGGTGAATAAAAGTCCATCAAAATCTTAGGGGTGAGTAATAGATTTCATCTGACAAATTATGTTTGTACTTTGTGCTAAAAGATGAGTACTTAAAGGATTCCATTAAAGTTTTTAAAAATCCAAGACAACTTTGAATACCTCAAAATTTCATAAGATTTTAAAAAGTCATCATTTAATATCTCATGATTTTGATGGACTTTTAAAAAGTCCACCAAAATCTATATTGAATACCCTAATATTTTAATTGACTTTCAGAAATCTTAATTGAATACACCATAACTTTTCCAAATCCATCAAATTCTTTAAAAGTCTTTAAAATTCATTTAAAATCTCAATTGAATACACCCCCCTAAGTTTTACTTTTCCAACACTATTAACTGTTTTTTCTTAATCTTTGTAAAATTAGAAGTGGGTTATATTTATGAGACGGAAGTGGTAGCAATTAACGACGCAAATTCAATTATTATTATACACGAAAAGCGAATCTATATATTAATAAAATAAGGACACTTTCCCGCTCAAAATCTCATTTTTCGGAATTAAATAAATAGTATTTTATTATTATTAATTAATCACGCTCATAACCCTCTCACTGCCACACGTGCTCTATTAATAAAATAAGGACACTTTCCCGCTCAAAATCTCATTTTTCGGACTTAAATAAATAGTATATTATTATTATTAATTAATCAGGCTCATAACCCTCTCACTGCCACACGTGCTCTTATACCGATTCTACCTAATCTTTGCCCAATTCGAATTCTACCCTAATTCAATCTCTACCCTTATCTAAATTCTTTCATGAATTTCACCCCAATTCTAACGTGTATACAGCTGTTTGTCATAATCAACAAATGCAACAAATCCATTCAATTCTCAAAATCTCCTAATCAACGATTTCGGGCCTCTAATTGATATACAAGAATATTTGATGGATATCGTCGTGTGGCAAGAGTCATCACCCCTCTAGATTTCTTTTACAATTCGACTCCCTCAAAAATAAATACATATTGGCCGCTGTTCAGCAATCCTCCAAAGCATTTCATGCAATCGCAGGTAATTATTCATCCCTATTTCGATGCTCTTTCTCTAATCCTTTGATTATTGCACTTCTGTTTGTTTAATTCATTGTTATGTTTGTATTTCAGTTAGTTTCAATCGTGGCTCATTCAATCTTCAATAATTTGGCTTTCCAGTTCTGGCAGGTTCATAAGAATTGTAGTTTTACTGATTTATAGCAACGATTCAATGATAAGATATGCATTCGATGTTACACGGGTTTTAATTTATTTCATGAATGATAAATGCCATTGCAATATAGGTCACTAAAGAACGACCTACAGCCATTTTCCTTAGCTGTGGGGAGGTGAATATCTGACTTTTTTTTTTTATATTCCTCATGACTTGACAATATGTTTTAATATTATTTTTCCAATTTCATTGTTAAGGTTGTGCATTGTCGTGTTGTTTGTGGTGATGCTAATTTTGTACTCTATTTTGCATTCATTGAATTCACAGACGATGGTATATATCTCCTCATGCAACACACGGAAGAAAATATTACTTTAATATACATTGATATCATTAAAATATAGTAGTTGAAATAAAACATCTAATAAATGAAATGATATATTAGGAAAATAATCTTGAATTGTACTTTTTCAATATCATTAATTACATTTTTTTTAATCTGTGTGAATATAAGAAAAGAGTTATAAATTTGGGTTGGAGGTAGCATTATTTATTAATTAATATATTTTATAATTTTAACAATCATTTTCAGTTATTTGAACCGGATTTATTAGATGCTGTGAAAAAGAGTTTAGATAGCAAGTCAGAGCATCTCTTCGCAATTATTTTATCTCTAAGAGGCGTAGGTCATGGAAATTTATATTTAATACTCGAAATCAATTGCAAAGTTTAATACTCCATCCATCCCACTAAGATAGGCCGGAAACATCTTAAATATTATTGGAATTACAAAATATTTTTATATTATTCTTATTTTACTCTTTTTTTAATTGACAAAAAGTAGTGTGAACATTATTAATATCTTTGAGATATTGAATAGCTAGTTGATTTTTAGTATTCTAATCTTTAATATCTTTAATATATTAAAAGTGCCATAGAGTGGAAATCATTTCTTGGACCATTCTACCCAAACTATTTTAATATTATTTCAATAATGGCCCTTTAAAAACTTTATTTATATTTATTTTACATTTTATCTTCTCTATTAATTAATCTTATAATAACATGCATTTAACAAAAGTTTCAAATACAATGAATTTTAGTTGAATTCGTGTACATTTTCAAGTTTTTTGGCCTCTCTAATTACTATTACAATAATAGGCTTTTGGTAAAAATTTGAAAAGACAACATGCATTTAACAAAAGTTTCAAATACAATGAATTTTAGTTGAATTCGTGTACATTTTCAAGTTTTTTGGCCTCTCTAATTACTATTACAATAATAGGCTTTTGGTAAAAATTTGAAAAGACAGTGCATTTCATTTTCATTCATGCATCTTTAACTTTTTGGCCCTATATATATATCCCACCCAAATAAAGCTAATTATCATTTGCTCGGACTAACAATTGAGGATTGCAGAAAGAGTATTGCACATAAAATGGAGGACTACAAAAGCCTAATAGTGAACAAGTATCAACATGAAAGCTCATCTTTCCCTCTTGGGTAAATGGTATTTTATATCAATTCACGGTCAAAACTGTGTATTATGCATGTCATGATATATACGTTATTTGGCCGGTACCTGTTTATATAGTTTTAGAAACTTACAGTCACCTATCTCTTATTATTTTCATATATTTACTATGTTTTGTATTGACTTTTAACTTTTATCTATTTTAACTAATAATAAATTGTCGAATGAGATTTCACTTATCACTATCCATGGAGTCAAATAGTTGCTACTCACCTAATCCTATGGTTTTTGAGCAAATCTTCAGGTTAGAATTCCAACGTGCAAGTAATTTGCAGTAGAAATACTTTTACTTCAAGGACCATAGCTTTCATCCAAGAAGGACGAACAACCAGAAAAACATGAAGTCGTTCTCCATGATAGCATACAAATATGTTTCCAAATTTTTACAACATTGAATTAGATAATGTAAAGAGTTAAAATTTTATTGTTACAAAGATTAATCGTTCAATAATTTGGCCTTAGTATATACGTTGAATACAATTAAATTGTATTTGTGGAGGGAATTAACTTACAATGACGATAAAATTCTGGAAAATATTGTTATTTTAACGTGGAATATTGCAACTTTAAATGTAAGGACATGTTATCTATATTTTAATTGATTGGCTATTTTTTAAATATATTCATTCACTTATATTATTATGATTATGAAAATATCTACTGAAACATTTACAAATAACGTGCAACGCACGTTAGATTACAACTAGTAATATTAAATATGGGTACTTTAGTCAACTAAAAAATAAACCATATTCTTAATGAAAAAAGTGAACCATAATTTAGGACAAACCAAAATGAAATATAAGCATATTTTAGTGGGACGGAGGGGAGTAAGAAGCAATTGAAAAAGACAATAATAAAGAAGACTAATGGACAGTAGGACATGCAATAATGTATTATACTTTGTGATTGTATAAAAAAAAATCTATTTACAGACGGTAATAATGTAAGCTGAAATCGCAGTTAAAAAATATTTTTTAAAAATCATTATCAATTACTTTTCCTTTTAATTAAAATGCGCCATGGTTTTTTAAAATAGTTATGCGTTACCTCTCCTAATTTATGTTAATTATTTTATTTTCTAATAATAATTGGTAGAAAAATACGCGCAAAATTTATGAATGATGGAGTAAAATCAGTGGAAACTATTTTTAAATCTGAATGTCAATTTCTTAAATATTGAAAGTGAAAACTTTACATTACTTGTTAAGATATATGGATTTAACATTTCTCATTGGGGATGCAGTATTTCAACATTTTACCATAAAATTCTAATTCCTCATACTCATCTTTTCAAAAAAATCAATTTTCGTGTGGAAATTTTTTTCTGTAAGATATAAATTATTGTGTCCTTTTTGTAGGTAAAGTCATGTGAATTGTCATCCTTCATTGATGGGTTTCAGATTTTCTTCCATTCTTCAACTTTTTCTCAGTTTGTTTTCTCTTTTTAATTTTTTCGAGCATTTCCATGGTAGGGGTAAAAAACGATATTATTTCACCCCCTCCTTTCTTTTGCTCTAAGGTTAGATTTCATATACAAAACTTGATATTACTATTATTATTTTTTTTTTTTTACAAGTTTGACATTTGAAAATGTTTTGACATGGACAACTATGAATATGAGGTCGTCTGCAACTGGCCTCATCGCTTACACTCATTTTTAAATATATATAGTACATGCTAAGGGTTTGTTTGATACGACTTTAAACAAAATTATATTTTCTTTTCATTACTATTCGACATCATACAATTAAAAATCAGCTAATTCAATAATCTTTGTCAACAAATATACTCTAAAGAATGTATATTTTGGATTCCTCTAGACTTTCTTATTTTTTAGCTATACAACCTTCAAAAAATATTATTTTCCAAGGTTTTCTCAAAATCAAGTAATAAAAAAAAATGGAAAACATGTAGAAATTAATTCTAAATTTATGGAAAATATGAAAATTTATAATTTGCAAATAATGAAAGTAAAAATTGATAATAACAACAACAACAAGAAGAATAATAATAATAATTTGGGAGACTTAGTATGCATCCCAAGGTGATCAACATGTTATGGGGAGATTATTCGAACACGCTTCCAACGATTGATTTCCCTCTAGCAAAACACGTTAATGTTAACAATTTCTGTCCCACTTGTCATGGCGCGGCAAAGTTCATCATTCACGTACGTACTAGCTAGTTTTAAGGCAACTTTGCTTGGGATGTGGGGGCGTCATTTATCAAAGTAAAACGAGAACTACTACT
The DNA here is from genome assembly GCA_018223645.1 of Jasminum sambac. NCBI lineage: Eukaryota > Viridiplantae > Streptophyta > Magnoliopsida > Lamiales > Oleaceae > Jasminum > Jasminum sambac. The sequence goes on along the minus strand of CP073645.1, from coordinate 38,511,552 downwards.
GGTTCTTTTAAAGATTGGTTGATTGAGTGCTTTAGCAAATTCGATGGAGAGAAGTGAAATTCTGTAGCTATGATCTAGTGAACATTGTGGCATGACAGAAATAAGGCAATCTCATCTCCATCGCGTTCCATTTTTCATTCGGTTGTCAATTTTGCGATAAACCAAATCCATGCTTGGAAATTAACTCACACACGCGAATGGGGCGCTACCCCAACTCCGAAACCCCTAAAACCCTAAACCGAGGTCTTGAACCAACCTATCTCAATTGATCAATACGATTTTCACTGTCGGTCTCAAATCAATTATTATTTTTAGTCTTCGTCATTGACCTCAAGAATGATCATACGTGGATCTGGTCATCAATCATTCACAACGATCTTTGGCCATCGATTGCATTTAAATAATACTGTATGGATAAAATAATTAATAATACTCAACTATTGCACATAACCAAGGGCCAACATTTTAAGAATTCATTGTGCAAAGGATCCTTCCTTTAAATTGCCATCTAAATATTCCGTTAACACCACTACATTTCCTTTTTTTCTTTTTTTCTTTTTTTCTTTTTCTTTTTTTGTTTTTTTGGGCTACAAATCTGTACGTAAATATTTATAAATATTGTAATTACTTTTCTATTAATAAATTTGACTTTTACAATTAAAAAACAAATTTTTCCTTTTTTTTTGCGAATATAAAAAATTATGCATGGTTAGAATATATAATATCTATAACTTACAAGGATAAAGAAATACATAATATCGATAATGCACGTGATTAACATTGTAATTAAAATTTTACTTTTCTTGGATTGGGGTTGGGGGTTGTAGATCTTTCTGGAATTTAAATGAAATTTGTTGTACATCTTAAAATGATAGTTCAAAACTTCACTGTGGGTTTCAATTTGACACACTTAAATTCCACAGTAAAACTTACAAATTGTTCTGAGCACATAAGAACGTATGAATGTACTAATATGAAAGTAACAGCACCACAAATTGTTCATATTCATGAAACAATTAGAAATTCTCTTTCTTCCGGATCACCTTCTTCTTCCAGCCTACTTTCTTCCTCCAGCCTGCTTTCAGGAAGAACATAGTGTGTGTCTTCAAAGAAGTCACTTTCATGGTAGAGGCTCTAGTTTTCAATTTCTTCAGCGTCTTTTTGTTTCCACGTACAACTTCTAGGATCTCATCAGCAGTCGGCCGTACGAATGGATATTTTGAGATCATCAAGTTACAAAGACCAGCAAATTTCACAACTTGCCAGTGACGTGGAAGCCTAAATTTTTTTCTCACCCGCTTCAAACCTTCAGACCGTTCAGTCTCATCCTCAAATGGATGCAGAAGCTCTGCCAAAATCAGGCCAAGGCTGAAAATATCAGCCTTCGCATCCACCGGCTCTCCACGCTTGTACTCCGGAGCCCTATATGGAATCGGGGGCCACAATGCAGATAATGGAACACTACCATCTTCGTCTAGCTTTTCGGCTACATCAAGAGAGAAGGAATGTTAGAAACGCATCAATATATAATTTATTTATACAAGGTTAAAAATATAAACACGTACCTAGCCCAAAATCTCCAATTTTGATGATCCCATCTTTATCAAGGAAGATGTTTCGGGGGCTCAAATCTTGATGAATGTACCCACTACCATGTATATAAGCCACACCCGCCACAATTTGGCCAAATATTTGCATTGCATCCTTCAGAGAATAAGAATTCTTGAATTCCGACAAATATGTCTCCAAGGACCTTGGCAAAACGGATTTGTCGAATTAAATTGTTAGTATTCAAATTACAAAAATGTAATCAAATAAGTAAACAACAACAAATAGGTGTTACCCAAATCAGAAATTCAACTGAATCTATCTTTCCCAATCCTTCAACTCAGAAAGTGATAGAAACACTGCCTTTTTGCATTCCGTAGTCCAAAAACGAAGGAGCTATAACAGAATTACTAAAATCCATAAGAATCACGGTTCTTCTACTGATAATCTAGAGGAAATTAAGGACTCTGCCATTCAGTTTTTTCAGCAACTATTAACTGAAGAACCTGTCAAGGAAGATATGGAACTTTTGCAACGTATTCGACGCTTGATCTCTAATGAGGATAACGATATGCTAAATAGTCCTCCCACTAAAGATGAACTCAAAGCAGCAATCCTTGATATGAATAGAGAAGCTGCTGGGGGTCCTGATGGTTTCCCAGCCTTTTTTTTATCAGAAAGCTTGGGAAATTATAAATGATGATCTTTATGACACAGTCATAGAATTTTTCAGGGGTAGGGATCTTCCTGAAGGTATACGTGCTACAAGCACGGCCTTAATTCCTAAAACATCCCAAGCTTCTACATGGAAAAACTTCAGGCCAGTAACGTGGCCAATAAAATCTTTACCCAAATCCTATCTACTAAGACTTAATACCCTCCTTCCCAAAATTATATCTCAAAGTCGAGGGGGTTTCACACCACAGAGGTCCATTGTGGATAATGCCCTTATAGCTCAACGGCTAATCTACCAGATTGATAGAAGAACTAGAGGAGGAAACGTGGCCAATAAGTTGGACGTGGAAAAGCCAATGATTGTGGGGTTAATTGGGGATTTTTAGTCAAAGTCATGCAACATTTTGGATTTGATGATCACTGGTCGGGCAAAATTAAGAGGGCCATAACTAAATTGCCACTTTTCTATCATCATTAATGGTGAATTATCACAATATTTCAAGGCTACTAGAGGGTTGCTGCAAGGAGACTCTATTTCCCCTGCTTTCTTTGTGATTATGGCTGAAGCTTTAAGTAGATGTTTGGAGCACTTATTTCTGAAATATAAGGACATGGACTACAACGGAGGCAGCATTCTTATCCCTAGCCTTTCGTTCGCTGACGATATAATCATATTCTCGAATGGGCAGAAACAGTGTGTGACTAAGTTGTTTGGCTTCTTAAATAAATACTGCCAGGCTTCAGGTCAAAGAAAAAATCAAGGAGCAGCTCCTTATCTTCCAATGTTCAGCTTCAGCGTATTATTATGGGACTCACATCTTTTAGGCTTCAACCTTTGCCTCTAACATACCTGGGTGTCCCTCTCAGCAAAGCTTACAAATATATATGCCACTTTGATGATTTGATGCGAAAAATCAGGAAACGAATTACTGGATGGGAACATCAGCTTAATGAAGGTTAGTCTTTATTAAATCTGTGCTGAATTCTATGCCAATTCATCTTCTACAAGCCATGCACCCTCCCAAAGAAGTTCTTAAGAAAATTGACAGGCTGCTTAATGCTTCTTCCAAATCTAAACACATACATTAGGCATCTTGGAAAAAGGTATGTTATCCCCATATTGAAGGTGGCTTGGGTTTGAATCATCTGGAGACTATCACTATTGCATTTGAGCATAAGATGTGGTGGAACTTTAGGCTTCAACAGTCCCTATGGAGTAAAGAATTATCTGCTAAATATTGCAAAAGGCTTAAAAGTCTCTATGATTAAAGTCAAAAACAGTAACTATGCTACATGGAATTGATTGCTGATAATTAGAGACAGTGCAGAACAGTTCATCAAATGGCAATCCTTTATTTTTGGAATGTCCCAAGAAACAGGCAGATAATAGAAAAACAGCTCCAGAATAAGATTGGACATGGTAATGTTCATCTTCTTCATGATCACTGGCTACCTTCTGGGAGGCTAATAGACAAGTTCCTTCAATTAGTTTCAGAGAACTACAAGGTTAACGAATTTATTCAAAATTAACAGAGGAACAATGATAAATTACAGAAACTCCTTCCCAGCTACTTGGTGAGGAAATATCCAATATCCCTCTTGATCATCATGATGATAGACTTATATGGGATGGCTCCAGTACTGGTTATTTTCAATTGAAGGTATGCACTGAAACTTTGAGGAGCAGACAATCCATTTAACTTCCATTCAACTCGCCTATAAACTTATATGGCACAGATTTCTCCCTACTAAGATTTCTTCTCTCGTTTCGAGATTGTGGCGTTCCTCAGTTGGAGTTGGAGTTGAGGAGATTCTTATGCGCGAATATCAGCTACAACTAGTGTCTAAGCAGGTTTTGACCTTCTTTTTCAATGTATAACACAGATGAGCAGGAATGGTCATCTCCCAGTCCCAGGCAAGTTTTCATTCACTGGATCCTTAATTGAAGTAGAAAGGACAGTTCTACTGTGTTTATTCCATCGATTGAAAGAAATAAAGCCAAACACAAAGGATCCCATACGCTTCCTCAACGAGTTATCAATAGAGTTATTTTCCTCAATCCCAAATTATGTCCCTCTACTTCGTGGATTCTTATAGATAGCCGTAGAAGATATAGGTAACGTAAATAGGAATGAAGTTATACCGTGCACAGTGTTCCATAAGGATGTATAAACATGGAGATTGTACATCAATGCGTGCATCCTCGTCAAGTATATGCTCTTCATGACAATAGGATCCAGGCAATGATGGCTCAAGCCATGCCTGCAAACCATGACAAATCAGTACAAATATGTATACGCAAAATCAAAATCAAAATCCAGATTCAGCATTATTCTTAATTATACTAAGTTACAGCACGAACCTGGTAAAATCTGACTACATTAGTATGATCCAAAGCAGCCATTATTTCAACTTCACTGTAAATTACCAAGTATAGTCATATATACTCGATATCTATGTAAAAATGCATGCTCAACCCTAACCAGAATACCTAGCTATAACTATCGCAATTACATAACTAATAACTAGTAACGGGGAAAGTATCATACAAAGCACCCATTGTAAACACAATTAGGATTGTTCGAAGCGGCCATTGTTTCAATTACCAAGTATATTCATCTATACTTGATATTTCTGTAAAAATGCATGCTAAACACTAGCCAAAATACCTAACATATAGTTACCAAACACTCAATTACATAACTAACAACTTGCAACCAGAAAAAATGTATTACCGGACAACTTTGGAAAACAGCCTAGTTAGCTGCTTCCGCTCAAGCAATATTTTTTTAACTGCATAAACTTGATCTTCGGACTTCTTCTTACATTTGGCCACAGCCCCAAAAGCACCGTTACCTGCAAAAGACATAATGCAGAATTTGAATTTCAAATAAATAAAATCACATATAAAATAAATCGTGAAGTACAAAGTAAATATTACCTATAAATTCCAACTCCTCAAAATCAGCAAGGTATCTTGACTGGATACCATTCGGTAGCAGCACCGCTTCCCACACAATTTTTTGATCCATCTAAATTGAAAATGCGTACAAAGTCATTCAATCCCCAAACTCAAACTCAATTTTAAGCCTAAATCCACGATCAAACATAATAAATGCAAGAATAATTACCAGCTGAGAAGAGAGAGCTTTTTCTTCGTAAGGTAAAAAAGACTGAGGAGAAATGAGTTGAGGAGAAATGAGTTGAAGAACGGGGGGCGATTTTTGAAAAGACTTTATGCGCGGGTAAGTTGGTTCTGATTCTGGCCCGACCCAAAGAGGTCGGGTCTGCAGTGGCCCAAGCCCAACCGACTTTTTGAATCGGTTTCCAGTTTCGGAAAAGAAGATGGCCCATCATCGCCAGGTATCTCTATCAACATCGGCCACCAACGCAAAACGGGGAAAGCCTACCGGCAACCTAGAAAGTAAAATCCCCAAAGCCCAGGTTCTCGCCGTTGGGGAGGAGAAGGGGTGAGGTTTTTTTTTTTTTTTTTTCTCTCCTGATAGCAGAGGTGAAGGGTTTTAGACGGGTGGGCAGCGGTGGAAATTTGGATATATGGCTTCAGATCCGGGAAATGAGCACAAATCACCGCTTGAGCAATTAATGATCGTTTTTATATTGCGTGGGGGGTGGGCATAAATCCACCCCCAATTTTGATCAATAGGCCCCTCCAACAATCTCTATTTCAAATTTGCCCATTTGGAGAAACCCAACCAAAAAAAAAAGAAGAAGCAGCGTTGCTCCTATTTTCGATGCCATTTCCAATAATAAATACCGTAAAAAACGCATGGCAGCATTTGCTGTAGAAAATCGTAGCAATTGTTATCGTAAATAGTAAAAAAAATAAAAAAATTATCGAATGGGTGTGCTCAAGTGGCCAAACACAACCAACAAAAAAAATAAAATAAAATAAAAATAAACATCAAATTGGAACGGAGATTATTGAATGGTTGTATTGAGCAAAATTGGGGTGCATTTAGGCCCACCCTTTTGTTGATATTGATTTATGGTGAAATTTGTTTCTTTATTTCGATAACAGTTAAAAATTACGTGGGGCAGGTTTTTTCGGGGTGGGGTTTTGTAAGGCAAGGGTTATATTGAGGGATGGGGGCAATTTTGTTTTCATGTACATAAATTTTGATAAATTGGTAGTTATAAATTTTATTTTAACGAATTTATAATTCAATAGTTAAAAATCGACAATCATATAATTGTTTCAAATTTATACTCTCTTTATCCCAAATATATAAAAAAAAAAAATTGAGTTGTTCCAAATATATCCTCTTACATTATTTATTTTATTAATCTATCCATATTTAATACTTAATTATAATTACAATTCTTAATATTTACTACTATAAAAATGCAAAATGAATATTTAGGATGGAGGTAATAATGATTAACCAATCGCCTTAAATCATAATCAGGGGTCCGCAGCTACCAGTTGCGAATTGATTTTTCATTCCCATTGTCTCAAAGCGAATCCCTTCGGGTAGGCTCGAGATCCAACTTGAACCTCCAATCCTTACGATGTAATACAGAAACAATTTGCGATCTCAAAACAAATTAATCTCATTGCAACTTCTACAACTCCCAGGGGTGATTCTAAATGCATCCCTAGTCTTTATTGGATACACTCCCATTTTTTTTTCCTCCAAAAATACCGCCGGCCATTTTTTGCCACACCCCATAAAAAATGTATTCAACCAATTGGGAATGAACACCCAAAGAATGTTCACTCTCGAGGAAAGGAACAGCCAAGCGGGTGTTCGAAAGAAAAAGGGTGCGCCCCTTATGTGTGTTCTCTCCCATGGGACCGAACACCTAAAGGGGTGTTCGTTCTTCGAGGTAACGAACACTTGGACGAGTTGTAAAATTTATTCCGATCTTATTTTTCATAGAAAAATATACTCCTTTGTTCCACTTTCAAATCGCCTTATGATTTGATAATGTTTTTCTTTGCTATTTTCCTTCTTTGCTCCACCAACAGACAAAACGAAGATGATAACCTTTGTTTTGGGGGTGTGTGTCGGGGGGACGGGAGAGGTGGTTATAAAGTAAATAGAAAGAGAGAAGAAAATTTGGTAGGTGTAGTTATTAAATGAGAGGGGTGCGTTCAGAACCACCCACCTCCTAAAGAATCATAGAAGTGTTATCAGATAGAAATAGATCAAATAGAGTAATCAATTACCATTGAAGCAAAGCGCGTGTTACGTTGCAATTTTTTACCACTTTTTATGGATTTTAATTTTAATAGGAGAGAGAATGAGTAACGTTGAGTGGTGGAGATTTGTATAATACCGTGAGTCTCAGAAAATATGTGGATGTAATTGGTTTGACGTTAGATGAGAATTGGTTAAAATGCGTGAAAATTTGTTAAAAGTTATAAAAGAACGAGCCCTAAACGATAACGGGAATAGAAAATTGAAATCTCATCATCACGGGTAATATGCTTGCACTACTTCCACAAAAATGTGCTTGACTTTGTGTATCCTAAACCCTAAACGATAAGAAAGAAAATATGACATTTCGCGAGTCGTCTCAGGTCATAAACAGATATATATCTGCACAAACGGTCTGATTTCGAGCGTGAAACTTTTATTCAAATGCTTCCTAATATAATAAACATCATATTGTTATTTCTTTTATTATTTTTCTTTTTCCTTTAGTCAAAAAGTGTAATCTTCGACACTGGCATTCCCACAGAATTGCTGGGTTAATTGGGTAGATGCTAAGACGCTGCTAAGAACGGTGCATTTTCTGGACACAGAATTCACCTGTATGTGTTATACATTTCGCAAACAGAAAATGGCATAAGCAAAATTGGTTAAAAATTCAACTCTATCAAAATGACAAAATCTAGCTATTGCATTGGGTGGGAATATATGCTACCTTCATTTCTGCGAGACTAAAATCTTCAGCATCCCTTAATTTTTTATGTAAGATTCGGTAATTGCTGCAAAGTACTGACAGAAGAACTAACCGCAGTCCGAGGAGTCAAGAAGACTTCACTATATAAATGTTGGAGATGCAGTTGTTCCCATCTTAACACGAACGTGCAGAAGGCGAAACATAAACTGATATATTCTCCGACACCTGACTGAGTGACTTCCTCATCATAACATCTTCTGGCCACTGTTAACCCACTCTATTGCTATATATCACGGGTTGAATTGGACGAGTGTCATGGAATGTGCATGTTATACACACCTGCCTGCATATATATAAGACTACAGTGTATACAACCCCACAGCAAAGTGTAAACACTTTGGAAGATTGGTATGCAAAGAATATTCAATGTCCACAAATCAGAGAACAGAAGTTGCAAATCGGATGCATATTTAGTTGAAGCCTCCACATTACTCTATAGTTAATACACCACAATATTTATTCCAAAACAAAAATTCTGTAAAGGCGGGTATCTTACTACATGTCACATCAAGTAGGAATCAATTATTGCAAAAACTATGATTCATGCAAAAGAAATTAAAGAAATCGAAGACCATTTCCTTAAGCTGATGCTCTGGTTCCTTGTTTTAGCAACAAATCACAGTGAACCATAATTAACAAGTGCTCTAGATTTGAATACAATCAACATGTTTGGTTGGTGACTTTCTAAACTATAAATATTTGTAGCTAACAACTGCGGAAAGGCTTACAAATGGGAAGGACAACAGAGGATGTAGGGGGTAGGAACAACTAGTTATGACTGAATGGGGAAGGAATGGCCACTTATGAGGAGAATGCTCGGAAAGTAGCATATATATTGAGCAGACGTTCCATATAAATGGTTCAAGCCTCCTTCCGTTTATTCTACTCGTTCAAACAGAAGCTGGAAATTTAACCACAAACAGAATGGAGCTGGAGATGTGTCAGTTCTAAAAATTTAGATTTGAATCCTACCTTGCTTGCCACACATCCTAGGCTACTAGAAATGACCCCGGTTTTGACTGTTCTTCAAACTAAACATCTCGTAAATAACTCAAAATTAAATTGAAGCCCTCAAAAACATACTCCTATGAACAACTACAGATGGAGGAAACAAGCATAATAATTGAGCAGCACCAAAATCTGGTAATTGCAAGGAAAAGGGTGAGAAATAGTACCTTCATTTCTGAAGGTCCTGTTAATTTTGAGGTCAGATTCAGTAATGGCTTCAAGGCATTGGGTTCAGACTTTCTAGTGAAGAAGTAAAAATAGGTGTTTTTTGATACTAGCAGCAGCGAAGGCGCCCTGGTGCGGACAGCCTAGCAACCAATCAGCGAAAGTCACTGTGTGGCTTAGTGTTAAGTGAAGCATGGAACAATAGACATAGGTCGGAATTGTAATGTTCATAGAGATATCACAAAGGCCTACTGCAGTTGCTGAAGAGTGCATAGCGATAGTGTGCGGTACTTATTTGACAGCCAGAGCACGACTAATCTTGAACCACTGGCATCCTTTCCTCCAATCTGGAAATCCAATGTCAATCAAGTAGTGCACATGCCTGCTGTAGCAATCACAAAATCACACCCATAATGAGAAAGGTTGATCAACAAAAGTACCATTGGGGGATCCAGTGAGATACTTGTAGACAGTGGAGAAAATGCAAATAGAAATACATTGAGTGAATCGCTTGTTCAAGAAGTCAAGTCAAGAAGAGCATTGGCCAAAAGCTATTTCTCTGGATCAAACATTCAACATGCTGTGAACTGGAAAAAACAAATGTGAAAATTGGTTCAACCAATAGACAATTTCCATCAAAATTTTGCGAATTACCACACTCAAAGAATTCAGATAATTTTTAAATCAAGTTCTCACCAAACAAAAGTCGAGGGAGTAGCTGCTCACATTTTAACACAAGGGACTTGGACCAACATTGAACTCTGTGTAAAAGGTGAAAACGAAATTGATACATTCTTTGTTGAGTGTGTAGCTGCTCACATATTTTGAATAGGTCTAGCGTTGTGAAAAGTGTGCATCTTACATGCCTGCATATAACACTAACATGGTATGCCACCCAACTGGCAACTGCAAAGTGAAAATTTTACAAGACTGGTTTGCAAAAGATATTATTGAACATCCATAAATCAGAGAATATAAGTTGAAAAGCATTCTGCATCTTTAGTAAAGCCACCAGCCACAAAAATCATTTTTCTTAACACAGTAACAAATATTTGTTTCCAAACACCTCCATAAAGGTCCGTCTATTAAAGTGCTAAAATCCACATCAAGTCGTAATCTCTTTTTTGCAAAAATCATTCATGCAGAATTCATACAAAAATCTGAAGATCATTGCCTTGGTCACAGTTCTGATGCATCTAACAAATCTTGCAAATCCATAAGCCTTGTAGGCTCAGACCCCATTCAGTTGGAATATATATATATAACAAGAGAGGAGATGGGAGGAACAGGTAGTTGTGAGGAGATGGGAGGGAAGGAACAATTGGTCATGAGCAGATTGCATGAGAAGGAGCATTCATATCAAGCAACTGTTCGTCTGTTCTGTACAATACATGTTCAAACAGAAGCAGGATAGTATCATTCCCTTACCTTATCCTCGAAGAGAATGTATCTTGACAATACACCAGTTCCAATAATAATTTGCATCTCAACCATGAAGGTTCAAATACTTCCTCACTTGCCATGCCATACTATGCTACCAGACGCAAACCAGGTTTTCCCTACTACTCATGCTAGACATCCCGTATATCATTCAATGTTGCATTACATAAAAGCACTGCAAAACATACTTCTATTGAACACCAGCAGAGGGGGAAAAGAAACACAAATCCAAACCTCATTCTGAAATTAAAATAATAAACAATTTGGTCAAGCCCTCAACTTAGGACAAGTGAGAAAATATGGATCCCAAAAATTATGCAGAAAACATCTCAATCAGGCTAATCTCGAGATGTAAATCCAGTAATCATGACGTCCTGTTCTGTCTTTCAGATTACCAAACAAAATTCCCCCATGGGGATAATCCTGATGCATATTTTCTTTTCTCGTGCACCAGTTTATTTCCAAGTAAAAATTATGTTTTGCTGCTAAACTCTTTGTTTCTCCAAAAGGTAAATAGCTGCCTTGTTATGCAAGACAATGTAACATATCTACAATTTCATTATTTCCCATCACATAACAATGCCATGCTCATTTCCTTGGGGTGCATCACCTTTCCTGAGCCCCATTTTTAACTCAATGGTATTACATGAATTTCAGGGAACAAAATCACCAGCAGCATTATTATTCCCCTCTTCATGCAGGAAGAGGCGCTGCTTAACTGAACAGTTTTCCAATGCCCTTTCTCGAGCACTAAGAGAGTATGATTAAATTATTGTTCAGGCAACTCAACATGTCCTCAATAATTTTTCTTCTTACATTCTCAATTTACAACTTTCTGCATAAATTAAGAAGAAAATAAACAAAAAAAAATAAAAAAATCTCAATTTAAAGTTAAAGACTGTGAGTCACATTGGATATTGTCAGTCTCTTTTCCCATACTAATGCATGTTTTATCTCCCAGACCAGTGCAAGTCATTGCTGTTATTCATACAGTTCACAGCTTACACGAGACAATATAATAACCAAAGAGCAATCAGCACGAGTCTCATAAAGACAATTCTTTCCACCAAAATCACATGTGAAGCATGAGATATCATCAGCAATCAACATAATCTACAACAAGAATGGTACCTAGCTTGGAATATGTTATGGTCTAGCCAAGGGTTCGAGCACGATCTTGAGACAGTAAAAGACCTTTTCATTAGTTGCAATGAGTTCAAATCCAAGAAAATTCTGCAGAGCCTGAATACTTTGCTTATTTTGGCCCTTGAAGAACCTCTCCCACAATAGACTAACTAGCATATGTATAGAAGTCATTGCCTCACATGGTTCATCCTTTATAGGGAGTCGTCTATCACAAGAATATCAAAGAAAAGGGGACAACGGATTATGCAATTGATCAGAAATCCAAAGACATGAACTCCCACTAAAGGGGCTCAAGATGGCAGAATTGGGCATAGATCTTTATTGAAGAACAATCACAGCCACTGAATGTGGTGGAAATGGCCCCTCGACTGTCATTGGTGATCAATTGCGAAATTTACACCTCAGGGACTACAAAACAAATCTAGATATGTATATACTGCAAGGGATCAAATTCGGTAAGGTAACTTCAAAACATATGTTGCTGTTGGAATCAATTGATATATCTAACGGGACTTCGTGGGATTGTTACCATTTTGGATCAGCTGGAGATTATTGCTACTGTGTTGTAACCACCTGTGTGAATGAGTTCTACATCATCTCATATAATTTGCATATGGGAAAATGTATAAGCTTAAAATCAAGCACATTTGCTTAAGTGGAAGCATAAAAATAAGATGTATGATCTCGGCAAAGTTCCAACTAAGCAGTTCTCAAACTGTTCGCAATAACACAATGCAGAGAAGAAAAATGGGTCGAGATCAACATAAATTAAATACATTTGTTAAAAATTCAGACACAAGAAAATTAGATAGCCTAATAAGTAGGAATCGTAGAAATATTGCCATCTTTACTAAATGGGGTAAGAAAACGAACATATGTGAAAGCAGGATAGAAACATCCAGGAAGAATCACATTCTCCTCTATTCTGATTAGCTCTTCCAATCTGTTATCGTCCAAATTATAGCTCAGAACCACAAGAGGAGTGCCGAGGAATACAATGTTAGAACTGGGATGGAAAGTAATGGGTTCAGCCCACTTAGGGCCAACTTTACTAGACAGCCTCATAGTAGTCAAACAGCATAAATTAATTCTATACCTCAAAATCCATCTTCCAACATCATTATGAGAACCTTCCTTCTCAAGTGACCAAATATGAACAATTTTGCGGTATTTATTGGCATAGCACAGTTTGCCCATTAGTACCCCAACGCGGCCCAGCAAACCTCTGCACTTGTTGAAACTCAATGGAAGCTCAATCACAGAAAGACTTACTTCTTCACAAATATTGAACCGTATAAGGTGCCAAGTAAACGATAACCGAAACAATGATCCATTGAAATATGTCGCAGGCCGGAACCATCCGGAGAACCGACCGCGTAAACAAGGAGGCACTGTCAGTTTGTGTCGAGACCAAATCCTTCTGTCGGAAGAGTATATGCCCAACACGTGGGTGGTCATTATTTCTGTAAAGCTTTGAAATTGGACAATTCTGTAAACAGACGATTGAGATGGATCAAAAGCGAGGGCTGCACACAGACATCTCATCTGCTTCCAACGCGGTTGAGGGATCAACACGCACTGTCTGGTTGCAGGGTTAGAAACATAATATCGTGAAGATTTAAAATCAACAAATAAAAGCAAGCCATTGCAGCAATCGAGAAATTCATCTTGTTCTGGCTTAAATGGTAAACCGTAAGAGCTAAGGCTTTCATCCCAGTCAAAAACCTTTCCTCCGCAACTGTTGTCACCTTCTTCTGGCAGAGATGCATAATTATTGAATGTTCCTTGTCGTTTGCTTTTTCGCAGATTAAAGTCGCTGAAAAAATAGCTGTATAAAGGGTTGTCTGGCCATCTCAGAATGAACTTAACACTCCTACGAATAAACAATCCGACAACGGATCTCGGAGTTGGACGGATAGCACATATTTTAGAAATCAATAAATACCACGCTTTGGAAACACATTTAAATCTGACTAGAGGCTTATCGGGGAGCCTGCACAGTATTTCCACCAAAATATCATCGGGTATAAACAAGAATTTTCCTTTATTCCGCTTGCTGCTGCTGCTGCTGCAGCATCGACGTATTGTTGGTTTTTGTTTAAAATTTAACTCCATAATTTACAGAATTAAGAACAGAGGGACCTTGAACCGCACCTTGATGATTTTATTATGAAAATCTGGTCTGGATATGCACTAGGGTCTGGAGACTCTTAACGGAAGAATATACATTCTGGCCCGGGCTTCAGTTGGGCCGACTTTGCAGGTCTGAGGATGAAAGGAGATTGAGGAGCAATTGAGCCCTTGTTCTGTTGAATATAAACTTTATGGACTTTACAATCTTTTCAATGCGTTATTTTTTTCAAAAAGAAAAAGAAATCTTCATCAAACGAGCTCTATAAATATCATTTCCTAAAATATCATTTTTTCTTTAATAGCACTTGAACAGCCTATTTAGGACTTGTTCTTTATACTATAAAAATCTACTTAACTTCTTTTCTTTTTCATGCAAAAATCTATCAATTTCTATTAACTTTTTCTCTATCGTTATTTTTAAACACTCTTATTATGATTTTATATTTTTAAATATATCTTCTTTAAATTTCAACCATCTTATCAACACGAAACTCGAATAAATAAATTTTATTTTGTATAAAACAAGACCTTAATTTTAATTAATAATATTCTTTTTTATTTTGACCTTTTGCATTTCTCTTATCATCCCGACACAATTATGAGAAGTGAAAAAGTGACAACATCTCTGATGGATGCATATCAAAAAAAATTAAAGTAAAATAATCTTAATTTTAATCTTATTATGGTGCTATGTTGGTAGATGTCACTGTGGACATGGCATGCACTTTCTAAAACGAATATTGATTTTAGAAATAAATATTAAATATAATTTCTTTTTTTAATTCAATAGTATATAAGGCCTTGTTCTCCGTTGGATAAAATTTTATTTACTCGAATTGTGTGTACATTATGTGATTAAAATTGATAAATAATGTATTAAAAATATAAAGTAATCGTGTGTGTGGTCGAAAAGGAGAAGAGAAAAAAATATTTTCAAAATTATTGTGAATCAAACAAGGCCTAATCACAAACTGGTCTTTTATTTTTATTAACTAGTTTTCACCCCCCGTGCGTTGCACGGGAGTAAAGCTGTATAGATTTATCTAAAAAAAATTTATTTAAATTGATTTTTGTGGTAAAGAATAATGCAAAATAATTTTTTTAGCAAATGACAGTTGTATTTAATCGATAACACCATCACATAATATAAAATGTAAATAATGTTAATAATAACGAAATATTATATAAAAGAAAATTTAAGTTTTTCATTTTATACTGTATTCATAATTCAATAAATTTATCTATGGTCGGCTATTATCCTAGATTAAATTATAAAAAGATTTTACAATGAAAATCCATAAAATATAAAATATATAATCAATTAAATACTATTGAAATAATAATTACTTAGCTCGAAATGTATACAATTCAAGGATATTAGCATTAACAAAAGTCTTCTCTCACGATCACCGTTTATTAGCTGTGCTTTTTTGTAAATCGATAATATACAATGTATTAAACTTACTTTTTTTTGTGCGAATAGAAAAATAATTATTGAAAATAATGTATATAAAAAATTTCAATTCAATATTGGGCGTGTTGTCGCAGTACGCCAAAATTTATTTTATTTCCTTACTCGGTTTCAAAACTACAAATTAATGTAGAAGTGGTAAGTAAGGGTCGAACCCAAGAGGAACGGTGCTTAATCTAGTTGATTTTATCAATTAATATAGAAAAATGGGGGTTTTGTGGTATTTGAATAAAAATAGAAAATCGAACGTCAAAATAAAAGATTGAAATAAAACAATTGTACAAAATATCTAGTTCTCAGATTCGGTTGTGTCAACAACTTATATTTATCTTTCCCATGCAACGTGTTACTATTCTTTCTTCAATTTATCAACTCTCAATTAACCAAGAAGCTCTGATTAACGAATTCTTCTTTAAGTGTATTAAATTAAAGTGAGTTCTTTAACTTAACATCTAGCTATTAGATAACCCTAAATAAATTCTTATGATTTAATGCAAAGCTAGTGTGAAATGAATGAGAAGAATGAGTTGAATTAGATGAATAATTTCACAAACTCAAATTAATACATCTAAGTTGATTTGTTAATAAATATGCACGATATTCATTTGTTACTTTGGATTGGAATCTAGTGATAATTACGGATCAAAAGTTCCAATCCTAGCAAGTAACTTGAATTTAAAGATTGATTGATTCAATTGGCCAAAGTGAATGCAATAATCAAATAAACTCAAAAACGGGTTTACAAGCATAACAAATCAACAAATTGAAGTAGAGGAATAGATAAAACGCTACTAAAGAGTTAGAAAAGATAACCACATGTTAGTTAAACACAACGTCCCCCTCGAACTAGATAGAAAAGTCTAACTACTCATATTTGCGGGGTTTCATACTTTTTAGCGAGTGTTCGCTTTGTATCACCACCACTATATGATAGATTATACGCAAAATATAGAAAACAAGTAAATAAATGCTAAGAAATAAATAGAGAAATAAAAGGGAAAAGAGAAACTTATCGAAGAAATGATCCGCTAATCATATTCACAGCCGAAGTATCGTTGATCGATTGAAACCTTTATTTCTTCCGCCGGAATATGAAAAACTAAGATCTTTGAAGCTAAAACTAAGAACAAATGAAGAAGAGAATTTTATTGAAGAGAAAGTTGGAGAGAACTACTAGCTAATTCTCTTCCACTAAGTTGTGTATTTCCTTCCTTACAAATGCCTCTATTTATAGGCAAAATTTCACAAGAAAACATAATAAAAAATTGTACAACTACTCCATTATGATTCCACTAATTGGTAACCACCAAATCATGATCTTAAATTGCTCCATTAGTTCAAATATTGTATCATGGTATAGGTAAGCATCTTGGCTGAATTGTGCAATTGGAATTTCCTTTTTTTGATATTTTAATAGAAAGTTATGAATTTTCTACCAAAACATGGCCCAAGAAATCCTCCATTCACATCACTCTCGGTTTTGCCCATTTTTGACCATGATATGATCCAAATCATTTGAAGAGGTCAACATCAAAGTTGTAGCCCTATGAGTGTCCTTTCCAAAAATATAAAGTGCAGGTCAATCCGAATTTTGTAACAAAAGTTATGGTCAAATTACTGAACTGCGACAGTAAATTCGAGCTGCTGATTTTTTACGCTTTGTCCTTTCTCTTCAAATGGCCATAACTTTCACTAAGAAACTCCGATTTGGGATCCGACAAAAATGTGGAAATCCTCTTTTGATATTCTTTGATATTGGCACAAGAAAAATTGTAAAAACAACTTTTCATAAAATTGCATCGGAGGCCCTCCATCTTTGAATTTGCTTGCATTTCGGTCCCAAGTTCTGTTTTCGCTCCGTTTTTATCCATTTTGGCTCATTTTGATTTCTTGTGACTCTAAACACACAATAAAAGGAAAACACATAAAAATAAACATATAATACTAATAAAACACACAAATACGTAAAATAGAAGAGTTATTTAAGTGCTTTTCTAGCACTTATCAAATATCATTCAAACTTTGAACTTGACAAAGGAATAATATAACCACAATAAACTAATTTCAAACCGATTCATAAAAATTATTCATCTAAGTAGCACGACACTATGTAAGAGTGCAGTGTAGTTCTTCACTGTTGAAACAAATTGTAATTGTACAAATGAGAATAATAAAAAAAATAACCAACGTAGAAACAAATAAAAGTAACATAACATAATCGGACTATATATTACACAATAAAATAAATTTAGTGAATAACTAATGATATACTCTTCATCTAGAGGACTCATTTGTAGCCTTCTATAATTAATAATAGAATCCATCTACTATATCGTTGACGTAAATAAAAACATCATGCTATAGACTCAAACGGTTTGTACAAAATGACTACTTTTTTCATTCATACTATATAGTAAAATCACTTTAGACAGCGGAGACATCCCTCGTTCGTGAAAGCTCGGTCACTTGCCCTTACATACAACACAATGGAAATTTTCTCTCTCAACGTCTTTCATAACGCTTATTTATTATTTTTTTTATCATACCAATATATCGTGTTATGAAGTTGACACATATAGGTGAGATCTCTTAAATATGTATATCATTCACCTAGAAAAAAGTCTAATCCTACCAAAAAGAAACATAGAAATCAAAATTATTATGTAATAGTTTTATTTAATAAGTAAGTCCTCTTTACATATTTGTCAAATCATTGTGATTCTTTGTAATTTTTAACTAGTATCACGCCCGTGCGATGCACGAGAATAATTAAATTTATGTACGATAAATAATTGATATAAAATTATAAATATAAATGTTGAATTACATAATTGATGTAATTTATGTATATGAGATTGCATAATTATAAAAAATTATTAAAATCTATAATATTGTATATTATAGTCAATGCAAAAATTAAAGATTAAATTCACAATTATAAATTATAAAAATTCATGTGCATCACATAATTAAGAAGTTTATTAAAACATGTAACTTTAATTCTAATTACCATGCCTAACATTGTACAACAATGCTCGTGGAGATTAATTAATTGTAAATGAACAATTGAAGATGAATATATAAAAATTCTTCGATTATCAAAACGTGCATGTCTTTCTCGTTGGTACATATCAAATTTATATTAAACACCTTTTTTCTTTCTGAAATGGATATTACGCACTCTAAATTTTATGATTTTATACGTTCTTTTAGTGATTAGCTGTAATTGCTACTTAATTTTAGCTCTATTGTATAAGAAGTATTATGTTTAATTTTATGTAATTTAAATTTGTACTAACACCGATAATTTTTCGCATCTACATAATTCATTTAATTTCTTTACATTTACGTAAGTTGTATGTTAATTGTAAAATGAAAAACTTTTTATTTGTAATTTTATATACTTAGAAAAGAAAAAAATATGCAATGCAAAATTTAGTTAGTGAGTATATCACATCAGCCGTATTAAAAACAAAAAACATCATTTAATTTTTTTAATTAAAAATAGTGTGTCATGTTGGCACTGCCAATAGGGCGTTCGCCAAACGTGACTCTTCAATTATAATAATATAAGGAATAATAAATTACTATTTTACTTAAAAATAAATAAATTATTCAACATAAATTCAATTATAACTTTAACCACTCACGTAACTAAGGAAAACTATTAAAACCTACAATTTTATCACAATAAAATTAAATAAAAAATAAAAAATATTTGTTATTTAATATTTTGAATTAGAACTTTAAAAAATGAAGTTATATATAAAGTCTTTCCAAAATAAATTTTTTCGCATTAGATGTTTGTTTTAGATATTGGTTTATTTTCAATTATATTTTTAATTACTACTAATTATTGTTGGTTTATTTCCAAAACTAATTTTATAATTTTATTAAAATATTTAATGTGTGTCAAATTTGCATATTTACCTACGTGGCACTTCATAAATTATAATATAAAGATTAATGGTATGATAATATAACAATTCAAAATATAAAAATAAAGAGTAATAAATTACTCTTTATTTAAAAATAAATAAATTATTTAGTGCAAATTCAATTATAATTTTAGCACTCAATATTTTATTTAAGAATAATCCACTATTTGAATTATTCAATGCACATTATAAATCAAAACTATCTAAAACTATAATATTTTTTAATACGGTGAAAATAAAATACTTATTATTTAATGTTTTTAATTAGAAATTTGAAAAATGAAATGACATTTAAAGTTTTTCCAAAACTATTTTTTTCTTATTAAATTTTATTTATCACATTTAATAATAAATTTATGTTTCATTAAAAAATAATTATATTTAAAGAATTTTTCCTATTTAAAACAACCAATTAATATTGGTTCATTTCCAAAAATAGAATTTTCTTTTTTTTAACTACAAAATTGATTTTTATGTATTTTTTTAAAATATTAATGAGTGCCATGTTGGCACTCCTCTTTTTATAATATAAAGATTTATAGGTAGAATACAATGTATGCTAATTGCTAAGAAATTTCTCTACTACTTTTAGAAACTAATTAGAAAATATTGATATCCCTTTTGAGCAGTAGAAAATTAGCAAATGAAGAAAATCTTGCTGCGCTAGGAAATTTTTCTACTCTGCACACTAAAAATTTAAAGATATAATTAAAAATACTTAAAGTATAAATTAAAGATATAATAAAAATAGTTAAAGGAAAAAAATTTAAGATATAATCTTGTTATGTTAGGAAATTTTTCTACTCCTAAATAAAAATTAAAGATATAATAAAAAATATTTCCTTTCTTTAATAAGTACAAATTCATGATATGCTGAGAATATTTCAATTAAAACGTAAAGGTATAATTTTGCTGTACTAAAAATATTAGTGGAAAAAATATTAAATTTTTTCATTTCAGATTATACAAATATTCTAAAAACATAAACATAAGTTGACAATAAGAGATAAATTGTTAACAAATAAAAAATTAATTTAACCATTTATTAGTGAAAAAAATTTGAAACTTAAACTTAAAGATTAAACAAATATTCTTAATTTATTTGAACATAATTTAACAATCGGGATTTAAATAGTACTTTAAAAAATAAAAAAAAATACACACATTGGGGGATTAAATAAATACATTTTTAAAAAAATAAATTATTATTATTTAGCAATTTTATTCACCATGCTAAAAAGAAGGATGAATATTATCCTCAATTTGGTGGATTGATATAAGTGGGTAAAATATTAAAATTAATTTTTTTTTATTTCATATTATTCTGTTCATCGAGAGTTTAAAAAAATAGTTTTTATATATAATTTTTGTTATTTCAAAAGTTACTTATTTTACAGGTAAATAAGTAATTTATCGCTAAAAATAAAAAATGAGTAACTTTTAAAATAATAAAATTTATACATCAAAACTATACTCATATTAAACTTTCGATAAATAGAATAATATGGAACAAAAAAATTCAAAATTTTCAGTTATTTACCCCTCAAATTGATCCTCCAAAATGAGGTTAATGTTCACCCTCCTTTTTAGAGAACAAATTTGTTCACCATATTGAAAGAGAGTGAACATCAACCTTTTTTTTTTGGGTCGATTTGAGGGTTAAAAAATAAAAAAAAAAATTTGGTTCCATATTATTTTATTCGTCGAGAGCTTTAATATGAGTATAATATTGATATATAATTTTTATTATTTTAAAAGTTACTTATTTTATTGGTAACTAAGTAACTTATCACTAAAAATAAGTAATTTTTAAATCAATAAAAATGATATATCAAAATTGTACTCATATTGAAGCTCTCGACGAATAGAATAATACGGAACAAAAAATTAAAAATTATTAATTTTTTATCCCTCAAATCGACCCACAGAAAAAGAGGGTGATGTTCACCATTTTTTAGGGTGAACAAAATTGTTGTCCATGATTTATGACACTTGGCAGAAAATAATTGGTCCAGCAAATTTCTAACTAAAATCTTGTGCTAATAACTGTTTTGCAATTGAACAACTGTCAATCAAACATTATTTTATATATTATATAGATATTGACTAATAGTGAGTATTAAGGGCTTAATCTATTAGAGAAAATGTATATTCATTCGAATTACGCATTAAATTTATGGTTGAAAATTATGAAAAATGTATTAAATAATATTAAATAATTATATGGGTAGTTAAAAATGATAAGAAATAAAAATTTATTAGAAGTTAGTGAAAATTAATGGTGTATAGAACAAGCCCTAAGAATAAGTAGTACTACCTCCGTCTCATAAATATTATCCACTATTTCTTTTTTGTCTGTCCCAAAATATAGGCCGCATTCCTTTTAAAGATGTAGTTAAAATATTACTTGTCTTATATATCCTCATTTAATATATATTGTTATTACCAAAATATATTAGTTGAAATAAAATATCCAATAAATGAAATGATATATTAGAAAAATAAGGTTAAGTTTTACTTTTCCAACACTATTAACTTTGTTTTTGTCAGGGTATGTTTTTCCAACACTATATAATTGAATGTGTGGTTGTAAATGATAAGAGATAAAAAGTTGATAAAATTTGTGTTGGTTTATGTTGAATAGAACAAGGCCTTAATCTTTGTAAAATTGAAAGTGGGTTATATTTATGAGACGGAAGTGGTAGCAATTAACAAAGCAAATTCAATTATTATTATACACGAAAAGCGAATTTAATGCTGATTGATGCAGTTTGTTTAAAAAAAAATTTGATTTTATATATAATTTCCTGTTTAAATTCTATAGTATCAATCACAACTGGCCTTTGTTTTTAATTGTGCTGGCTAATGGTGAATATTCATAGTATTAATCACAATTTTGAAAAAGAAGCATTAAATATAATTTATTTTTTTTAATGTACAATATTAGTCACAATTTTGTCATTAAAGAAAGTGGCAGGTGGAATATAATTTCTTTTTTTTACGGATATTATTAATCACGAGTTTATCATTAAACAAATTAATTTTAAAAAGAAGCAGTAAATATAATTTTTCTCATGATAAATATAATTCCCTTTTGTATGTATATGTATATATATATATAGTTAATCACGAGGTTACAATTAATCATGAGTTTCAATTCTTTTTTGGCCACAGTTAAATATACCCACCTCATTTTCTAAATACACCTATTTTTTCACTATTTTCTCGTTCTATCCTCATACCCTTTTCTTTCCAATTTTTTTTTTAATGATCGGCCCCGATGGGGTGAACAGCTTTATAGTTGTTCGCCCCATTTCGGGTGAACATGCAACAAAAAAAAAAAAAAGAATGGAAGAACTGTGGATGAAAATTTTGTAGTATTATTTTCTTTTCAAATCTTTTGCAAAAATTCAAATTTTTTTAATAATTATATTCAACACTAACCGTCAAATAAAATTTGAAATTCATCGTCAAAGTGGTTATAAAAAATGTAAAAAATTTTGAAATTACTTGATAAAGTGGTTGCAAAAAATTTGATTTTTCTAATAATTATATTTGACAATAAAGCTAATTACTATATTATCAAAAAAATTTTAAAATTTATTGTCAAATTAGTTGTAAAAAACTTCGAAATTACTTCTCAAAGTGGTTGCAAAAAATTTGAAAAAATTGCATCCACCAACGAAAAATTTGATAAAAATTACATATTTTTATTTTATTTTTTTAAATACTTGTTCGCACAGCGAACAAGAAAAACCTTGTTCCCTGACACAGCGAACAAGTATGTAAAAAAGAAAAAAAAAGAGACAAGGAGAAATGCACTCAATAGGGTATATTAGTCTTTTTCTTTCTTTCTTTTTTTTTTTTAAATAAATGCACCCAACAAAATGCTAGGTGCATTTAGCCGTGCCCATTCTTTTTTGAGTAAAACCCTAAGGGTGTGTTTGATAGCCTATTTTTTTTCTAGGAAAACATAGTTTCCCATCTTATTTTCCAACTTTTGTAGTGTTTGATAGGTTTTTTTCTCCCGGAATTGGTTTTCCATCTTTTGTGGCACGTGACCCTTTTTTCCTCCAAAACCGAGAATATCAATTCCTACCTTGAAGTCGGATTAGCTTTTCCAGGAAAAAAACTCCATCCGCTCTCCATCTTCCTCTCTCTCTCGTCCCTCTGTTGAAATGGTTGCAATGAAACTTGAATATTCAGCCCGTGTCCCTCTCTAAATCCATTGCCGACCCTCTCTACACCATCTACCCGTCCCTCTTTCTCTCTCTCTCTCTCTCTCTCTCGAACAAACAAGGCGGAAATTAGGGCTCACCACAAGCGTCGATCCTTTTTCGTTGGAGGTGTTTTTCGCTGAATCTTTCTGGTCGAAGAATCATTCCATTCGAGGTATGTAGTAGCAGATTTTGAAGGCTGAATTTTTCGTCTATGGGTTGGTTTTTCGTTACTTTATTTTCTCCCAAATATGTTGCGTGATTTTTAGCGATCCGGGTTCGAATTGATCTTGAATTCCAGACTGTTAATATATGGAGAGAAAGAGGGAGAGAATGTGTTAAGGATTTTTTAGTAAAAGGCAAGTTAGCAAAGCGACCTCGGAACATAAATATATAGGCCCAATAATTTTTGACTCTTTGTTCATGTTCTTTCATTGCTTGACTCCGTGCATTGTGGATTTTATAGTCATATTGGTAGGATTAGAGGTGTTATAGCTCATAATCTGGTTAGAGTTGCGGTTAGTTCTATTACAAATTTCCATTGGCGAGCTTGTTTGCCATGGTCCCTTTCATCACTTTTATGCGATGATGTTGGTTTTCATCATTGAATGAGAAGTTTGTTTAATTTCAAAGTATGTTCTATGAATGTGCTTGAAGCTATTTGAAAGTTGTTCTACGAATGTGCTTGAAGTATAAATGTTCTATGAATGTGCTTATAGCAAATACTCCATTTTCAGTATGGATTTAGGGTATGTTCTATGAATGTGCTTGAAGCTATTTGAAAGTTGTTCTATGAATGTGCTTGAAGTATGAATGTTCTATCCATGTGCTTAAAAGCAAATACTCCATTTGCGAGCGACTTGTGACAAGCACTGCATTTGCTACATTTGCATCTTCTTCTTCTTGGCTATGGGGAATTCTTTGATTTATAAACGAAAGTAATTGTATACATTTATCTTTGATTTACATTATTGTTTTAAGTAAAGATAAAGAACCAGTCTATGACATGTTTGATAGGGATTATAGAGAAATAAAAATATTGTTCTAGGTGTAGTTGAAGACTTAAAAGGAAAGTATTTTAAAAACTTGTAAATTCAATGTAATGAAAAGCTGAGAATATCATTTGAAAAAATTAATTTCCTACTTTTCGTTTATGTTCTTGTGGCCATGGTTTAGGTTTTTTTTTATTTTGTTTTTTTTTGTTTTTTTAGGACTTTTTCTATGGAAATGAAGAATTCAAAGTTTTCATTCCGACTTTTATATGTGGTCTACGTAGGAATTGATGTAATTCTTATTGAAGTTGGAGTATAGTCGAAGGGCTCAATTCAAACGGGTGACGTTATTTCTATTTTCTTCACGGTTTGCAGGTAAGTTTGACTTGGCTCATATTCTCAATGTATGGTTTTAATTAGATGAGTATGCTTTTAAATATGAGAAGTACAAGTAGAGAGTAAAATATTTAAGCGTAGTTATTGAGATGTTTGTATAATATTACTTCATCTGATTTGTGAGTTCTTGGGTACTTATGATGGGATTAGACTTTACTTTAAAATAATGAAAAAGTTGAATCCTTTATTCTAAAATAATGTCCTTTAACTCCTTTTATTGTATAGCTGTGATATGGTTGTAAAAAATATATTTACTTGCCACCAATTATAGGTAATTCTATTAACCATATTTTTGAAGATTGAATTTACAAAATTTCACTATTAGGTGCTACACAATAATATGGATACATCAAGGAACCAACGCCGACGTCAGAGAATGTTATTAGGAGCATTTTGGAATATGCTATTAGAGGTGCTTGTGATACATATTCACAATAGGCGTCGTGCCCAGTCTCTCCCTAGGCCTCCTCGTACAAATTGGGATTCTGAAAGAGAAGTAACACTAATGCGAATGTTTGGAACAAGCGACAAAGTGTGTAAAGACCTACTTTGGATGAATAGAGGTCCATTCCAAAGATTATGTACTCGTCTACGCACTTTCGGACTAGTTGATAGTAGGTCAGTTCGAGTTGAGGAGCAAATGGCTATGTTTCTTAACACAATTGGGCATGACAAACGTAATCGATCAAAAAGTTTTACTTTCTTTAGATCTGGTCAAACGGTGAGTTATTACTTTCATAAGGTATTGCACGCTTGCATGGCTTTGTATAGAAAAGTTGTGACTAATGCCACAACCCATAACTCCCCGTACGAGAAAGCTAATGTGAAGCCATGGTTCTCGTATTTTGAGGTTAGTTATATTTGGGGTTTAGTATTTTATTCCAACTGTGGCCCAATATTATTATATTTGCATAAAATTTATTCATTCCTTTCCCATAGGATGCTGTAGGGGCGATAGATGGTACACACATTGCTGCGAATGTCCCTGTCCATGAACAACCAAGATATCGCAATAGAAAGCAAGTGATTTCTCAAAATGTCTTGGTGGCTTGTACATTTGATATGAAATTTACTTACGTACTATCGGGTTGGGAGGGATCGGCTCACGATGGCCGTTTGTTAAGAAGTGCTATACTACGCCAAGGACATAAGCTAACAATTCCTTTGGGTACGTTGTGTCAATTGTTATACAATATTTTTACTAGGTTATTATTGTAATCATCAATTTAAGTAAAATTATTGATTAGGTAAATATTATCTTCTTGTGTGGCTTCCCATTGGTTACGGGGTTTCTTTCGCCATCTGCAGGCACTTTTCGTTACCATCGTAGGGACATTGAGGGGCAGTGTCCTCAAAATAGTAGGGAGCTTTTCAACTTTCGACATTCATCTCTGCGAAATGTAGTTGAGAGAACGATTGGATTGTTGAAGAAAAGATTTGCTTATTTGAGGCATCAACCATTCCATGACATAAACACACAAGCAAGGATAGTCCTTGCTTGTTGCGCCATCCACAACTTCTTGAGGGTTGATGACGAAGATGACTTATGTGAGGAAGATGAGGATAGCAGCGACGATGATATTAATCCCACACACATTGATGTGTCTGAGGAACAGCACGCAAATGCGAATGTAACTTTCACAGTTGAAGAAGCGTGGACAAATAATAGGGACACGATTGCGGCCCAAATGTGGACAGCTCATAATCCAAGCGGCGATCAGGAATTGACTTTGGTGATCATTTGTTCTTTCAAATTTTTTCTTTCCTTGCGTGATATTTGAGTAATTGTCGTTGTTTTGGTTTGAAACTTTGTGTGTTTTGATTAATAAGTTTGTTTTTGAACATTTGCTAATTTAACTAACGTGTTGTTTTGATTATATGATGTAGTTGTTTGTAATTTTATTTAGAGGTATTAAGTTTGGAAGCTAATAATTAACTGTGTTTTGATTACTATGTTTTGTTGTATTACAAGCAAGTTTTATGTTTTGATATTGTTCACATATTAATTATTTATTAATTGATGATTTATTTGACGTATTGTGTAAAAAACATATGATATCGACTTTTGTAATTTTATTTAGAGGTATAAGGTTAGGAAGCTACTACCATGTCACATAATAGACAGAGCTCTTTGGGACAAACACGGCGTTAGAGACCAACCACGCCGTCAGATGAACTTGAGGACGTTGAAATTACGTCTACACAACCTAACCCTAAACCAAAGGTGAAACATTTGCATTGGACCGATGAGATGGATGGATATATGATCGGTTCACTACTCAACCAACTGTTGTCAACCCACAAGAGAAGCGACAATGAGTTCACCGCATTTCAAGTGTCAAAAGCCGTTGATAGCGTGTTCAATGGTTGTGGGGTAGTTGTAATCGCTGAGAATGTTAGGGCACGGTTGAAGACTCTTAAGAAGGTTTATCTTGAAGTTCGCGAGCTATTGAACGTGAGTGGTTTCGGTATAAATTCACGCAGAATGGGCGTATCGCTGCGGACCCGATTGCATGGGGCAATTGGTGAAGGTAAATGAGATTGCATTCGATGATGTTTTGTATAATTGTGGTATTATAAGTTCGCGAGCCGGCAAGGCGCAAGCTCTTGCATTGCGGCGGCAAACTCTTCTTTGCAATGTAGCGACTTTCGTATTGCGGCCAGCGACTGGGTTGCAATCTGGCGGCCGGCTGACTGCTCAATCTGTCTGACAGTTTCTTGTATTGCGGCAACCAGTGCATTGCGGCAACGGACAGTCGCTAGCGGCTACATTGCTAGCGAGCCTGGGCTGGCTGTTGCATTCTGGCTGACCAGGATCTTTACAATCTTGATGATCTGGACATGAAATTTGCTATTGTTGTTTTTAATTACCTATTTTTTAAATTCATCATGTGTATTGCAATTACCTTTTCTAGGAAAGACCGCAATTCAACAAGTGGAGGACAAAACTTTGCCCTCGGTATAACGATTTCGAGGCTATTTTTGGCAATGATTCAGCCACCGGAGATAGGGCTGTGACTGGGTTCGACATCCCCTCTCCAATGCAGGGTAACTATATTCTATATTACTGTAACGAAAAGCGTGTTGATGTACAATCGTATTGGTTTTTGTTGTTTTTAAAGCAAAAATGATATACGATATAAGTTTCCTATTTTGTTATTGGATTTTAATCCTATGAACGGGCGGCAATGACAGGTAGTTACGTTATATGTTCTCAAACCTAGCACAATATTACAAGCCTCTGTTCAACTCTCCTCCTTCTAATGCATTGTTGTTTTGTGGGTTTTTTTAAGTTAATGAAAGTGCAAACGAGATTGATCCTACAGTTGAGTGGATGGATCCTAGTCCAACGACGTCCCGAAAACGGCGCAATAAAGAAGGGAGTAGCAAAGTTAAGCGCCGACGTACACAGCCATCGGATGAGACTAGACTTGCGTTGGCCGTCATTGCGGAGTCATCCAAAGAGATAGCAAATGCTTTGAAGGCTCAAGCCATCGTGGATACTCTAAGCCATGTTAATTGGCAGTTGATTTTACAGAAATTGCGAGGAATGGGTCTTAACAATGTTGATGCTATGCAACTGATGAAAAAGTTCCAAAATGACAAAGGTCTTGCTTTGATGTTCATGAGCTCCACTGATGAGGATTTCAACCGTACATTAGTATTTATGGAGCTTGGTCGAGATCCTCCTCCCCTATGAAATGTGACTCCATCTTTTGTGTATTTTGTACATGCAAAAATTGTCCACCTAACTTTGTATGTATTTGTTAATGTATCACGTCCCCATTTTTTGGACCTACTTCAATGATGGAAAACATGTACTAGAACATGTTTGAAATTGATGTAGACGGATTGGAATGTACTTTATGAAAAAATTATTTTGATCTTTGTTTCGTATCATGTGAACGTGTTGTTGTCAATGGCTTTTGTGTGTTGTAGTTATTTTGTTTTGGAAGGATCGGGTGAGTAGATTATATTTATGAATTGGCTTTGTGTTTATTAAAATAAGTAATATAAAAAATCGAAAGTTAAAAAAAATGATCCAATCAATGGAGCTTGTGAAGGACAAGGGGATTAAACATGTATTAGAACATGAAGTCAACAAAAAATTAACCAAAAAATAAGTGATATAATCACTTGTTTCTCAATTTCACTGTAAACTTTGTAATACATATATTCGGTTCGTTTCTAGAAATTTTTTATTTTAAATGGCAATGTTAAAATTTTTAAACAAAATAAACCTAGATTTTCTAGAAAAATTAAAAAAAAAAATTGGTTTGTAAATTGTTTTAACTTTTCCATAGAAAAAAGGAGAAAAAAAAAAAATTGGTATGTAAATTGTTGTAACTTTTCCATGAAAAAAAAGAAAAATAACAAAAAATAAATTGGTTTGTAAATTGTTGTAACTTTTCCAAGTTTTCCATGGAAAAGTATATTTTTTCCATGGAAATTGATACATTTTCTCGGAAAATGTATGTCAATCAAACACCAATTACTAGGAAAACACACTTTTTTCCAGGAAAATTTTGCCAATCAAACACCAAAAGTAGGAAAATAACACCATTTTCCAGGTTAAAAATTTGTGCAATCAAACGCCTATAATACTCTTTTCCTGGAAAATGGATTCCCTAGAATTCCTTTACCCGGAAAAGATTTTCCAGGAAAATATTTTCCGGCTTTACAATCAAACACACCCTAAAATATTATTTTGGACAAAAAGAAGACATGACGCCTTGAATGTCCAAGAATGCACATTGCACTTCAATTTCCTTTCTTCTATTTTTTGTTTTTTTGCTCAAAAACAATAGTTGAGGCATTATTTTATTATGTCTAAATTATTCTTCCTTTTAGATAATGAATTTTTTAATTGATTATTTTAAGATAGTATTTTTTTTCTTGTAAGTACCTTTCTTTTTTCTTGCGTTCTAACTAACTAATTGTTATTAAATGTTATATTTATGTTTATTATATAGTTTTAAACCTTTTTAATGTAATTTATTGTGGTATTTTGGATGAAGTGCGTCGCAAGAGTGAAAGAAAATTGAATGGATTTTTGCTCAAGATTTACACATTAATATGTTAAATTTCATTAGTATTTAATATCTACAATGAACATATTAAATATAATCATCACAAAGTAAATCATTTGTTGATATTTTATTAGACAAAAAAGTTAATAATAAAGTAACAACAAAGAAAGATTTTTTATTGAATATAAATATACCACATCAAATTAGAGCTTGTTCTTTTGGTCACAAAGTTATACGCACGTAATTCCGTGTAACCACACACACATTTTCATTCACACACATATTTTTTAATACAATATTAATCGCATATTTTATATGGAATTATGTGCATATTAATTTTATCACAAATCAAACATACATTTAAAGTATTACTACCTCTGTTTAAAAAATATAATCCACTTTTCATTTTTTGTTCGTCCTAAAATATAAGTCACATTCCCTTTAAAGACGTAGTTAAAATATTAATTATTTTATATGCTCTCATTTAATATATATATATAGTTCCCACCAAAATAGATTAATTGAAATAAAATAGTTAATTAATAAATGAAAAGACATATTAAAAAAAATTAAGTTTTACTTTTCCAATACTATATTAAATATATTTTTCTTAATTTTTATGAAAATAAAAATAAATTTTATTTATAGGATGGTGGTTGCAGATAAATTTAACAAAATAGTTAATACGTGAACGAAAAAATTCTTTTACCATTTATGTTAACATATTTATTGTAAATATAAATTTAATATTGAACTTATGATTTTAACAGGTAACTTTAACACATTCATTATGGATCTTCTAAAATTATTTTTTTAAAAAATTATGATAATAATAATTTTGTCCAACAAGTACGACAAATTACAAAAAGTTTTGTCCGACAAAAGTATTATATTTATATCTGAGAGTACGCACCAGAAAATCTCTCTCTTTCATACATATAAATATATTTTTTATTTTATTTTGGGGTCACATCGATTTGTTGATCGCAAAACCCTAATCTTCGTATTCCCCTCTGCCTCCTCTGTACGAATATTCGTACTCATCCGAGCTTCGTAATCAAAATGTCGACTACCGGTGAAGGAGATGACGTCTCCTACGAAGGCGGAGGAGCCGGAGGGAAGTACCCTAAAAGACCCGCTCGAAGGAGCAAGCAAATGACGCCGTACGCTCGTCCCATCAGTTCCCTCCGAGCCACCGCCGCCCCGAACGACCACAGCGGAGGTTGGTTAACGAAGCTTGTTGTGGACCCCGCTTCAAAGCTCATTTCCTATGGGGCCAACCGATTCTTTTCCTCCGTTTTCCGTAAACGCCTCCCAGCGCCTCCTCGGCAATTGCCAGGTTTGCTCCAATTTCTATATATACTTATTGGTAAAAAGTTACTCTCAGACAGAAATTTCTTGGCTTTGATAGTTAGGGTTCATTTCTTGGGGGTATGTATGTGTGTGCGCGTTTGTGGACCTTTTTGTTATGTGAATTAATTTTATTTATTAAAGTAGGCCGTGAATTGCTTAGGGCTTTGTTATATTTTGCAAAGAATAGTATGCTTGACTTATTTCCTTGGGTTCTTCACTTCGCTTTTGATTCTTGAGATTCCCTTATGACTTTTGAATAATGAATAATGTATATTCTATTGGAAACAGAGGCTAATCGTGAATTGAACGGCGGATTTCAAGGGTCAGTTCATGAGGTAAGCATATCTCCTTTCTTGTTATTTGATCCAACACCTTAAACATGACTTTGTTATACTTTTAGAATGGTGCACTAGGAGAGTTAGGGGTGGGAAGCCCATACAGAAATTTGTTAAGGGAGCTGGATGATGGAAATCCATAAGGAATTGTGGTTGTGGAATGACATGGATTAGATGGTAGGGAAAGCGCATAGAGAGAGGAGAGTTTGCTAAAATATGAACTTGTTTAGGCTTTGAGAAATGAGAAAATACAAAGTAGTTACACTGGAAGCTGGGATAGTCTAATGAAAAAAGCTCTTATCAGATATATTGACAGATGGAAGGAGGTGTGGACATAAACTAACACAGGTGTATTAAGGATGTGAACAGATGACATGGATGGATAACTTCGATTATTTCATAGAAGCATGACGGTAGGTATTTAACTTTATTCAAGACAAGCACGGAAACTATGCTGACCATTGGCATGGGCTGTCTAATTAGAAAACAAATTAACAGAATTAAACTTGCAAAGAAATGTGAATAAATTAGTAGAAAGTAATATCTCAAATTACTACTTGCATAATAAAATTGCAATATACTATTAGATATAGAAACAACCTGGGAATCTCAGGAATCAACAGCATCATTGATGGTGCCTTCTCTGGGAGTGATAAAGAAGGAAAGAACAGAAAAGAAAAGTCGGTGATTTCAATGAAAATACTTAAAAAATTGAGGGCAATAATAAAAAGTTTTGATTAGGCAAGATATATGAGTGAATGACTGACCTGCTTAGATGCGTTAAGTCATAATTATGTGAAGCACTCACACTCGGGAGGCTGCCTTCTTGGTGTGTCTAATGCAGCTTGGACACACTTTTTTACACGGGTTGGATTTGCCACAAGGCATGTGTGGCTCCTTTTTCTTTCCCTCTCCATTTGAAGTTCCAGACACGCCTCACACACATTGTTGGCATGCCACTCCAGAATTTCCAACCTGCTGCAGTATTCAAACACGTCAAAAAGAAGAATGAGGACAAGATTAAAGTTGAACCACATATTTTGAAGCTTCAAATTTTGCCGGCATGCCATGGAGCCACCATCGTAGAAGTCTAATACAACATCTTCTTCCACTGGTCGGCTGTGGTTTGGAATGTTGAGGAATGAGGAAGATGGAACCTTAATCCAGCGTGACTAAGATTCTTTGGTCGTCTTTTCTTTCCTTTTCTTTTTTTGTTTTATTTTTTTTCCACTCCAAAATGTCAGCATCTGGTTTCCCAATGCAAGTTATAAAAAAAAAAAAAAAACACAATCACTTTGTTTCATATAATGGGACTACCACTGATCCACTTTTGCCTACTGTCAATGGACTCAATTTGGATTGTAGGCTATTGTTGTTTCTCAGAAAATGGGTCTTTATCCTATTTTACATTAAAAAATAGAAGCTAACTAACGCCTTGTAATTTAAGTAACAGAGATGATTTAAAAATATATTTATACTTCCTTTTATTGGATTATGTTATTAATAGAAATTAAAAACCCCAAACAAAAAAGTAAAAGAAATCGATATGGTTTTAAAAAAGTACTGAACACATATTGCGCTGGTACATTTTAGAAAAAATCACTTTTTGATGTGTTCAATGCATGTCATGTTGTGGACCATAAGCATGAGCCCCAGTAAATCGAATTGTAAAGCTGTAAAATGGCACCCGGGACATAATCTATAAGATTTGGGTGTTTGAAGAAATTCTTAATTTAAAGGGTGTTAGGCAACTGTTTTTTAAAATTTTTTACCACTTTTTAACACTTTTTTATCCATTCTTTCTTTACCTTAAATCAATCACATCCACATATCACATCACATCCATAACCATTTAACTCCACTCATTCTCTCTCCTATTTTACATTAAAAACCTTTAAAAACCATTAAAAATTAACCCCTATCACCCTATTAGGTGTGTCTCAAGGTGTATTGCTCAAACAACTTCTTTGACCAAGGAAGGAGATATGGACATATGTTTGTTCAATGTGTAGTTAAGGCACTCTAATGAGATATTGGGTTTATGTCGTTGCTATCTGAGTTGCTCTGAAGGGTAGTTACAAAGCATTACAATTATATGGTCATCTAACATGTAATATCTTTTGAATTAACTAGCATTTCTTATAGAGTCCATTATCTTGGAATTTTAATGTGGACCAAACATCTTAAACTGCTGCTAAATTTTTAATTCTCGCAAATGTTATTTCTTCCTTGATTCTTGAGGATGTCATCCGTGCTGTACTAAAAGCTGGTGAAATTGATTTACATTGTCTTTTGATACGTGAAGAATCATTCTGGAGGAGATGAACATGCACGTGATAATGGCAGCCATCTGATAAGTAGTTCAGCCGGTGGTGGGATTTCTGAGCTTGAGCAGTTGTTAAAGCAAAAGAGCTTTACTAGGTAAGCTTCTGACGCAATTTGTCAGTAGTCTTCTTGTGTAGTTTTATCTATTGCAGGTTTTCTTAAGGTCTATTTTTTAAAGCTATATAAATTCTCTCCAGTCGTCTGTCATATAGGTCTTCGTTCATTATCTTAGGTGGTGCAACTTGTGAATCTTTGGATATATCCCATTACTACACTGTGGCAGCAGTGACTTAGTTTTCTTGCCTAAATGGTTGTGGTCATCAGTTTGAGATTGCAATTGCATTGATTCGCTTGTAGATGAGATGAGATTAAACACAATTCCCTGATTTTCCCCATTTTGGTGCAACTAATAGTTCATATACTCCCCCCGTCCCACACATATAGTCCACTTTAGTTTTTACACAAGGATCAAGAATGATGTTGGAAAAGTAAATTTACAAACGAATTTCCTTTAATGCCCTTATTTAAATAAATAGAAGTCATAAATATGCTTGTATTTTCAATAACATATGTGGAGTATAAATGTAAATGAATATAAAAAAGGATATTAAATATAGAAAATGGTCTATATATGTGGGATAACCCAAAAAGGAAAAGTGGACTATATATGTGGGACGGAGGGAGTAATACCAGGTTCACTTCTATATGAATAATTAATTTGAAAAAAGTGATTTAATTCATCTTGGGTCATCAAATGTGACTGGTGAAGATTCATTTTCTGCGTACAGTCATAGTTAATGTTGCATTTGTTATTTGTTGAAATCCTTCTATAACCTGCACTTCCTCCAAAGACCTGATGCCTTTTGCAAGTTCACGATTGATGGTTCGAATTTGTAGTTCTATAGGGGATCAACTTTGCTTTCCAAGTTCCAACTACTTGCAACATGACATATTATGCATTGGAAATAACCCCAAGGGGTTGGCATAGTGGTAAGGGCGAAATTGGGATTGTGTGGTTAGGCGCACGGTCTCAGGTTAGATTCCCCGTGGCGTAAAAACAATGCCTCTTGCGGCCACTGGGGTATCTTCTGGTCGAAGCGTCAGGACCTTGTGGGATTAGTACCCTCTGTTATTAAAAAAAAATAAAATTCTGCATTGGCAATATCTATGCACATATATTTTTTACTATTATATAAATAGTTCTATTTTTTATTTCATGAATTCCATAAAATGCCCTTATCCTTGGGCTTTACTAACGTGAAGCGTGTTGGTGCAGATCTGAGATTGAACGGTTGACAGAGTTGTTGCGTTCAAAAGATGTGCAAGTACCTGGGAGTGCTGATGAGGAAATGGCAGATGCATCGCCGAAGCCGCAGACGGATGTTGAAAGTCAGCAACACTATTCAAGTGATCCACTGGGAAAAGATAAGATTGAGGAGGATAGATCACACAGAGTTATTTCAACTCCTCTTCTGTGTTCTAAAGTATGCCTAAATGCTCTATATTGATAAGTAAAGTATTTAGATATCAATTTCTTTCTTTCTTCTCTCTCTCTCTCTCTCTCTCTCTCGATATATGGATATACATATCTGATGATTTCATGTAGCATTTGAGTCTTTTTAATGTAGCAGAATCGGCCTTCTTTGGTATTTAGGCTATGTATGGCAGTGTGTTATAAACGCTTAATTCTTTTTAATATAGTGTTTCAAAAGACGGGTGAAGTAGCTTGGGAAATGAATGTAGATAAAAAAGTGGTTCATAGAAATATACTGGTGGTTATAGCATGCTCGTCGAAGAAACACGTATCCAATATGCTTATTTCATATGAATGTTTGTAGGTCCTGGAGCATGAGATTGCTTCTCCTGCTGAACTTGCAAAAGCTTACATGGGCAGTAGGCCTTCAAAATTGTCGCCTTCAATGTTGGGGACTCGGAATCAACCTGTTACCGAAGGCTCAGGGTTGCTAAGTAATGTCCTTTTTACTCCAAAACCACCAGTTACATCATTCACAATGAAGAATGCTGTTAACCGTGAGGTTCGCCAATATGGATCTGTAACCCCGAGATCTCGAGGCAGATCTGCAATATACAATATGGCTCGTTCACCATATTCCAGAGTTTATCCAACCAACATACAGAAGGTACATTTATGATTTCTACATTTCTGCACAGTATAACTCTGCTTCTGTCTGTCTTCCCTGATGCTTAGTCATCTTCCAGGGAACTGAATCAACTAATGGTTATGGTGGGCCATCATCATTATCACCGTTGGCAGTGGACCATTATAGACAACTTGGGCCTAACAAATCGGTATGTATTAAAGATTTGGTAGTTTAAGAGCTTGCTTGCATCAGCTTTTATGCAAGTCACTGTTCTTCAAAATCATTTTCAACCATACTTCCCGTTGAAGGCTTATTGTAATGGACAATCTTCTCCTATGTGCTAACCATTTAGTAGTTTAAGGGCTTGTTTGATGAAACTAAAACTAAAATCACTTTTGTTTCTGTTATAATTCCAACCATTCATATTGATATGACAAATTTTTAGTACATTTACTTTGTTTATCAACCACACATCTAAAAATCATTTTTTTAATAATCGACCAAGCATACGCTAAATGCTCTTTTGGTTCAGCATTAAAAATCATTCTCAACCATACTTCTTGTTGAAGCTTCATTATCGAGACATATTTTTCCCTTTGTGCTAACCATACATTCACCAGTCTTTCTATCTACTTTCACAAATCATTTTTTCAAAAAATCTATTGAACAAAGATTAGATTGTATATTGTCCTCTCCCATGTTATCTTCCAACTTTCCTTTCTTCTAAATTCTACATTTTCTTATCTTTCTATTTATTTATTTATTTATTTATTTTTATTTCAGAGCCTAAAACGGAGGAGTTCAATGCTAGATGATGATCTCCGTTCTGTTGGTCCCATACGGAGAATCAGACAGAAATCCGGCCTTTTATCTCATAGAAGTCCTCTTTCTACTCATGGAGTGGAGATTGGTTCTGATGCTGTGCAGATATCTACGAAGCAGAAAGAGCCACTAGAGAATGAACCAAGACATAAGGTCTCAAAAATAGTTGGAGAGAATGAAAAGGATAACTCTCCAAGCACCAGTTATACTCCTGTCCCTTCCAAGTCCAGCGAAGTTGCTGCTAGAATATTGCAGCATCTTGAAAAATTGACCCCGAAGGAAAAATCTCCCGGAGAAAAGCCAGCATATGGGCAGGAGAGGCTATCTTCAAAAATGAAACCGATCAAGCTCCAGGATGGCCAGAAGTTGGAGGGGTGGCCCATACCCTCATTGCCCGGTGCTCATGATTCTACTTCACAATACCCAAGAGAAGTAAAAGAAAATGGCCCAAAAGAATCTGTTGATCCACCTGAGATGTTGACTGCAGCAATGCATACCAATGTATTAGTGAACACTTCCAGACCTATTTTTGAAACTGCCGATTCTGCTGTTAAGACTTTTGCATCTCAACCTCCTCAAAAGAGGCAGGCAT
The DNA here is from genome assembly GCA_018223645.1 of Jasminum sambac. Classification (NCBI taxonomy): domain Eukaryota; kingdom Viridiplantae; phylum Streptophyta; class Magnoliopsida; order Lamiales; family Oleaceae; genus Jasminum; species Jasminum sambac. Next base: position 38,473,933 of record CP073645.1, on the reverse strand, counting down.
TTGAGATGAGAGTACATGAGGTAGTTTTTGTTTCCTTCCACTGGACTGTATATTGGTTTCGTACAGGCTGGACTTGCCTCACTTTGATCTGTTATGAAATTAGCTTGTTTGGTCTTCAAGTTTAGTTGATAACTGTTTAATACACCTGTGTCTCTGTGAGTATATTGATTTTCTATAATGAGAATCTAGCTTACTCTGCATTTATTGTTGCATTCTTTTTCTCTGTATAAATATTGTCTTTGTTGAATTATGTCTTGTGCAGGATTATCTAGAGCAGGAGGACAATGAACACTCTAATGGTCCTGCACATCAACCATTGGGTGATAGGAGAGGACCGGCTGTGATAACTCTCGGTGACGGAAAGCCTTCTCCAGCTGAAGGGAAATCGGGAAATACTGGTACTCAGTTAGAACGGAACTCATCTTCCGGTCCTTTATCTGGCAAATGCAGTGATATCGAAAATTCTGGGGTAGTTTTTGGGAAAGAAAGCGCGGTCTTTACCTCCACTGTTTCCCAGGAACCAAGCACATCCTCCCAATCAACTCTTCTTCCTCAATCAGTCTCCGACATTGACAAACCAAAGGAAGTGAACACTTCTCCTTCCTTCTTTAATTTTGGCGCTAAAGTTGATGATAGATCCCCATCATTTGTGGTCTCATCCTCAATGCCTGAATCATCAAACAAAAAAGCATTTCCCTGGGCGGAATCTAAACCAGAGAGCTCCAGCAGGTTAGTGACCATAGTGAGTGATTTAGCTAACAGCTGTTGAGTTCAACTATTGTTGTGCTGCATCTTAACTTTCATTTTTCTAGAAAGTTGCGTTTTTGTTTTAGTTTTGTAATGGTCGTATGACAATGCGTGGGTTATATACTAGCTTTGAATGTGTTCGGAATTCAAGTTTGACTTACAATTTCACCATGTCCCTCTGTGTTTCTGTTTATTTCCTGCTGTTTGTCTCCAAATTTTATGTTGTATGAGAAACGAATGCATCGCGCACCTTCTGACTTATTTTAAGTGAACCTCAAAATGTGAAAATCTATTCAGGAAGGAAGAATGTCCATTTAGTTTAGCTTAAATTTCTAAGTTCCATTCCCTTAAGACAGACATGCTCTGATCAGTTTGTGTGGAATTTATTCCTTGTTAAGAATTTTCATTGCACTGTTTGATTTTACTCAAACCACATTAGAAACTGTGCGAGTTTATGAAGAGGACCGAGCTCTTCAATTTGACGTTATATTTGCTGAGCCTCCTTTGGCACCAAATTCCTATATTTGACTTGTGCAATTGGCTACATACAAGCTGTACACTTAGAACTGTATCTGTTTGAGCACATGAACATTAAGAGTTAGGACCAAAAAAATTATCTTTGCTTCTTGAGCCCAAGTGCTTCAATTTACTTTTTATATTGTCATGACATTATTGAATTGTAAAATGAATGTACAGCTCAGGAAATGTTCTTCCTACTGCAACTGGCGGCCAGCAAATAATTGCCGAGACGAAGAAAGATACTGATCAGAATACACAAAACGTCGGCGGCACAACAGCAAAATCTGCAAATGCTCCATCTTTTTCATCAAATGGATTACTTGTTTCAAGCCCTTCCGCCTTTTCCTTTACCTCTTCTGCCACCGTTGCAAAAATGGCATCCAGTTCGCCTACTGCCTCCAGTGGCAGTCTTTTTGGGTCAAATGTAGCGGCACCTTCATCCACTATTAAATTTGGTGTTTCTGCAGATCCATCCGGTACAGTTTCAGGATCAACTTCCAATGTATCAGATTCGACAGGTCTCCAGTCCAAGGCAGAGGACAAGACTATTTTTGGTGGCATAAGTAATACAAGCTCCACCATTTCATCATTCGTAACAAGCTCTGCAAGTAACAGTTTTGGACTTGGTTCTACACTTGTGTCTTCATCAGCAAATGGTCAGTCTCAGGGTTCTTTACTTGGCACTGCCAGTGGATTTTCAGTCGGGACCGTCTCACAGAGTGCGCCCGTTCAATTTGGTACATCTGCATCACTACCTGCATTTGGTTCATCCTCTGCGAGTTTGCAAGCATCAAGTTCACCCGTTAGTTTTGGTTTTAGTTCAAGTTTGGCTTCTTCATCTGGAACCAATGGAATAAGCTCTGGAACCGAGCCAACATCTACTCCGTCCAAATTTGTTGGGAATAATACTTCTGGGGTTGATGCAGTTAGCTCTGCCAGTGTTACAACCAGCTTGCCTAGTTTTGGGGCCACTTCTTCTTCGGGGGTCAATCCTTTTGGTGCTAGCAGTGGTGCCTCATTTGGCATATTCAGTTCTACATCTGCTCCGTCTGAAACTGCTGGGAATACTTCAGGTGTGAATGCAGTTGGCTCCGGCAGTGTCGCAACTGGCTTATCTAGTTTTGCTGCCAGTTCCTCTTCTTCAGGGACCAGTAGTCCCTCGTTTGGCATATTCAATTTTGTTGCCAGTGCTGCTTCTACTCCAGGGACGACCAATGCTTCTTCCAATAATAGCACCAGTACTCCTGGTTTCTTCAAATTTGGCGGAAATTCTTCAGCTTCCGCCGTGTTTACTACTTCGTCTTCATTTTCTGGGTTCTCCTTCGGTGCATCCTCTTCAGCTGCTACAAACACTAATCCGACGGTGTTGAATTCATCAACTGGTAGTGCCTCTTCAACCTCTGCTTTCTCGTTTTCTGCAGCTTCCTCCCCTGTGTTTGGTAATCCCTCCTCTCCCTTTGGGAACAACAACCAAACGAGCTCTGAAGACGGCATGGCTGTGGATACAGTGCAGTCATCCACCCCTTCTCTCCCTGTATTTGGTCAACCTTCAATCTCCCCCTCTGCGCCAGCTGTCATGTTCGGGTCAGCTAGTACACCACAAGCCAATCCCTTCCAAAGCACACCCCAAGCCAATCCCTTCCAAAGCACACCACAAGCCAATCCCTTCCAAAGTACACCACAAGCCAATCCCTTCCAAAGTACACAACAAGCCAATAATCCCTTCCAATTTGGTGGCCAACCTAACCAAGTTGCTCAGGAAATTCCAGCTCCATCTCCATTCCAGGCATCGACTAGTCTTGGGGGATTCAGTGCCAGCAGTGGCTTCTCATTGGGCAGTGGTGGCGGCGGAGACAAGACTAGTCGTAAGTTTGTGAAGGTTAATCGTAACAGGAACAGGAAGAAGTGAAGAAACTTCTATGTGGACATCTGTTTTATCTCAGAGAGAGTAAGCTGTTCAGCACTGGTGGATATATCGACCCCACCTAACTTTTCGGGTGTATTCTTATGATTTTTTGTTTGACTTGGTAGATTTTCTCAAGACCTGAAAAGGTCTTACTATTTTGCAGTCTGTTGAACTTTGAATATGGTTGCATTGTATTAGTAGAGCAAAGATTTTGGTATTACTGTGTATTTGTTGGTGTAACATCAAGAGAACGCTCATAGATAAATCACTTTTTTTTTTTTTATAAATTTTTCTGTTGTCATTTGGATGTATTCAACTTGCCTTTGAGGTAACCCAATAATGAAGGGGATCTTACATGGTTTGGCATGATCTGACGTAGGTGTCCATTTTAACCGTCTTGCCAGGAAACATCGATTTTTTTGCTGGGACCAAGTTACGTGCTTGAGTGGCAGTGTGTATTATAGGGGACAATTGAAGAAGAGGGTTCATCAAATTTGATGAAGGGGTAGTTTAAATAATTAATAAAAAAATCATGTTCCCACGCAAAGGACAATAATCTTGATATTTATTTATTTAGATTTCTACAGATCCCATCATTCCCTTATCACAAACCCAATACCGTTTATCACTATCCTCCTTTCCGCCTTCGAGTGCCGATTTTTTTTTTTAAATTTTTTTTTTGCAGAATACAAAATACACCCACGGATTCTAATTAAATTATATCTTAAATATATGTTTCCCCGTGCAACGGTAGAAACACTAGTTAAAATGAAAACGTTAAAAAATGATTTTCGTTTTAAAAAATTTAATACCAAACAAGCTAAAATTCGTCTTTCAATTAGATACTGTGTTTTTGTCCAATAATCGGTTTTTTGGGCATACGCCGGCGGTTGAAATAAACAACATTCTCGGGGACGCAGTTGGTGAGCTACGAAAGAGAGTCTCGAAAACACAATGTGGAGGAAAGCACTGGTACGCGCCGGCGGTGAACTGCACCAACTGTTTCGACCCTGGCGCACCTTAGCATCTGGCTCGTCATCCACCGTCTCCGCCTCCGCCGCCGTCAACTCCATACTACTCCGTTCCCTCAAAGACCACTATCTAGAAGTCTCCAAAATGACTCCTCCTCCGGTATAATTTCTTCATCTCTGCCTCTTCTATCTCTACCCACTCATTTTAGTTTAGCTATTGAGCCATATCATAGGGTTTTAGTATTTTTTTCGTTTCTCTTTAAAGCTTCTCGATATTTAATCTTCAGGCGCTGTGATATTCATATGGAGATAGGTGTGTGAGTGATTTCTGTAGAGATGAGCATATAACGTATCATTACAGTGGAAGTAGGAAGCTCATGAAAGCTATGGGCAGATCTAATTAGTTGCTTGTCCATATAATTATGAAGTGTAGCCAATTGAAAATTCTCTGCCTTGTTTTCAAAATATAAATTCTCGGGATGCTGTTGATAATGCTCGTGATGATTTTATAGAATCTGTCTAATTCATGTTTTATGTTTGACAGAAAGTTAACCCCCCTTCACCATTCACTGTTGAGAAAGGGGCACTTGATAGTGGGGGCGCCGTTCTAAAACGCACATACGGAGACGAGGAGATCAGTATTTCTGTAATGCGGTTGGCCAATATTATTCCTGGAGAGGACAATGATGATGATGGTGGTATTAATCAGTTGTTTCTTCATGTTGATATCTCTAAGCCGGGGCAGAAAGAGTCTCTGCATTTTCTATGTGGGTTGTATCCAGATGCTTTGGGGATTCATTCGGTTTCCATGAGGCCTAAAGCTGATTCTTCAGGGTTCCTTGTCGTTCCAACTAAATACAACGGCCCTATTTTCGGGTAAGTTAAATGCTCGTTATAAATTGTTAGCATTGTGCATGTTTGCAAGTGCGTGTTTACAGTAGAATGCCAAAAAGGATCATACCTTGGCTAATTTTTAAATCTTTAAATCAGCTTGAAATATTTAATCCATGCTCTAGAAACCTTGACCTTTCTCACAAGTTTTAGGAATGGAACAATCTCTAAGAGAGGCGTGGAGGCATCCCTTTGTCATATTGGAGATGGGATGTGATGTTTCTTGTTTAGCGGCGTAGGCACTGAGTAGAAAAGATCAGGATTCGCAAGAAGAGAGAAAATTAACTGGACTTTGTTTCACCTGTTTTCCTTTAACGGGGTTGAAATTTTACTGCACAAGCCCAATTTAGCCACGCTTTCTCTCATTCTAAATCTCAATTCTTAAGTTAGATCGGACAGTTCTTTTAACAAGGGAGGAGGGCAATTCCACTGCACAGCCCAATTTAGCCAAACTCTCTCTCATTCTTAAGTTAGATCGGACAGACGTTCTTAACTTCGGTTACAAGATAGAATCCTTTATTCCAAAATAATAATCAATAAAATGCTATTTCAATATCAATATCAACATGCAATTATGTGTACAATATGGAAGGTAGCTTAGTGGGGACCTATAGGATATATAGCCCATAGGGCTGTGATACTTAAAACCTTGTTGTGCAAGAATTTCCACATTGTACGTCACTTGTCCATAAGATGATTGCAGTCTTAAATTTCACAGTTGCACTCTAGGATTCTATGTAAATGTAAATTATATTGTAACAAATTATGAGTACAATTGTTATGTCATTGGCCTTCTAATCTTGTGATATCCTGTCAGCAGCAAGCTGATGGTTTAGAAAATTTAAATAGTGGCACAGTAGGAAATTTATAAATCTCCGTAAACTGCGGATAAAATGCTAACAGAACTCTTGTCAGAGATACTGAAACCATATTCACAGCGCACGAGAAGAGAGTAGTTCTTGTGCAGTCATTATCTTTATGCTCCAAAAATCAGCTCTGATTCTCTCTCCCGATTAAGCAATTTTCAGTGTATTCTTTTGTTGTCCGAAAACAGATTACACTGTCAATATTTAACCTTCAACTAGTTAGTTATGTTTTTCAATATCTTCATGAATGTGAAGCTATTTTAACTACTTTTGACTTCATTGTACATGACTGTATCATGAACAACTCAGATTCTTTCAGAATAAATAAACTTATAGAAATTTAATGCTTTTGTATCTGTATCTGTCCTATTTCTATACAATTTCATTCTAGCTATTAACTAAGTTTCGATGGCTTCTAAAGTTGTGTTTATTTTCTCTTCAACAATTGACAGAGATCTTGATGAAAAAGTGAGAGATGCTCTTCATGGTTATATCGAAGAACGAGGGATCAATGAGAGCCTCTTTCCATTTCTACAAGCTTGGCTTTATGTGAAAGATCACAGGAATCTCTTGCGTTGGTTTAAGACAGTTGGAACATTTGTTAACGAGCACCATCAGGGAGCTTCCCGTGCCTAGTGGATGTTAAGGTAACTCTCAAGGAAATTATGCACAATTCTGGTTGAAACCCCTCTCTGTGCATGAAAACAGAGAGAAATTGAGGAATTGAAATGAGGATCTTCTACAATGCACTCTTTCCATTCTCTTTGATAGGATATTAGGCGTTGGAACTTGGAATGGCTAATATGTCTTCTTGTGACAGTGGTTAGAGCCATTTATTTTTCCGTTTCACTGAGTTTGAGCTATTACACTTGTTTTGTTTCTTGGAACAGTTTCTTATTACCTTTCACATACTTGGAGTTTTACTACTAATAGATTGTGTAGTTATACCAATTTTTATTCATGGATTCAGTGCTCATTTGGAATCCAGTTGCACAAAAATAATTTTCTTTAGTGAAACTTACAATTTTTCTTACTCAATAATCATTTTTCGATCACAGCAATCGAGAAAAAGAAAGGGGGGAATTTGTGTTCTCCAGAGCCATTAAAATAGTATAATCGGATCACATGAGGAAACATGAATCACTTGCTATGTGTCAATATGGGGAAAAAATAAGTATTGATTGGCTTAAAGTACTAAAGTTCGAAATTTGGCAGTGTCAAAATATTTCGCTTGAACTGGCAAACAGAATCCATTTTGCAAGATTAAGATGCATATAACTGAAAGAAATTCAAGAAATTACGTCTTATCTATATATTATATAAAATAAGGTTTAATTAGAAGTTATTAATTAAGAAACGGTTATTAGGACCACAAGGTAGTTATTGCTTTGTTGTTATAATTAAGTGATGCCACATGTGCAAGTAGTTATTTTTGTCAATAGTAATAAATAATAATTAATTAATACTAATAATAAGATTATTAGGATATGCTTTGTTACTTAATTAATTAATTAATCAATCCTGATTTTCACACGCTTTGAAAATGGTTTATTCTACTTTTCATAGAAATTTTATGTTGAGATTATATAGAAATATTGGGTATATTAATTTATTTTTTTCTTCATTATAACAATATTATAATATTACTATGATTTTATATTACTCTTAGAGATTTAATCACATAATCGCAAGACATGTAAAATGTATAATTTATTGCATAACTGTTAATTATTTTGATATGTTATAAACTTATAAATATACAATGACATAATTAATTAATTGTAGATATTGAATAAATTTATAATTTATTATTTTTACTTATATTTCAAATGTCACATAATTATTACTTAAATAAAAATAAATGATAATGCTGAACAAAAGGTAAGTTTGAACATGGGAAGTGGTCCTATTGACTTGTATGTGTATGCAACAAGAAAATCTATATCTATATCTATATTATGAAAATCTATATCTATATCTATATTATATAAATAGAGTTTCAATTGGAAGTTATAATTAAAGCAGCTTATTAGAACAAAAAGTTAGTTATAGTTTCATAGACCAGCTTATTTGTCGCCACGTCAACGACATTAACTACTCACCTGATTTAACCACATTTTATAATGTATTGAATCTATATTATATATAAAGTAGAGGTGCATGGTTTTTAGTTTCCACTGTCAAGTTTTGGGATAAATAAAACTGCTTAGTTAAGTCACGATAAACCTTATTTGCCAACACATGTCCTATTTGTTATGAAAATGTTGGTTTTCTCGTATTCGTCACTTAATTGCTCGACACGTGTCAGCTTGTTAAGAATATCCCAATTTAAATTGTAGAATTTAATTACTTTATCAAATGTCACCCACGTCCTAATATAGCCATATGTCCAATCTAGAGAGTGAGCATACCTTTATTTTTGAAAGGTTAATTTGAGGAATAAAAATTTGAAATTTTTGAAATTTTTTTGTTCCATATTATTCTATTCGTCGAGAGCTTCAATATGAGTATAATTTTGATATATTATTTTTACTAATTTAAAAATTACTTATTTTTAGTGATAAATTATTTATTTTTTTGTATAATAAGTAACTTTTAAAATAGTAAAAATTATATATCAATACTATATTCATATTATAGCTCTCCGCAAATAAAATAATATGAGACAAAAAAATTTCAAAAATTTCAACTTTTTAACCCTTAAATTGACTCACCAAAAAGAATGAATGTTCATACTCCCATCCTATACAAATTTAATCTCCAAAATCAATGGATAAGTGTCATCTAATTTTGAAAAATTCAAAAGACTTATTCATAATCTATTAATAAATATAAATATATTAAACAGTTAGTTGTTAAAGAATTTTTTCCGAAAAAATTAAAATTTTTTGTTAAAATAGTTATTAAGTAGAGAAACACTATAAAATAATTAAACGCAATTGCAAAAGTCAAGTATTTTGGACAATAATTCAATTGTAGTTGTATCAGACACAAGAATTTGTCACGTGTCCCTGTGTTCAGTGAAATGATAAAGACATTTTTGAAATTTTATTCTTTAAGTCCACATGTTCATTGTTTTATATTTAATTTTTTTTTGCATATGGAACATCGCATTTAGGATACTTTATCGCTTTTTCCAAACATATTTAAATCAATATCAATATCAATTGATCGAATAGAAAAGTTTGATAATTTAGCTTTCAATAAGAATGAAAAATTGATATGAATTTCTTAAGATAAACAATTACAAAAAATTTATGTATTGACCATAAATAAAATGTGTTTGAACAAATTTAAATGGGAATTTTAGATCTCGTAAACTACATACATGGAGACATATACATGGAAAAAATAACGCTAAATTCCTAATTCAAAATGAGTTTTCCATATAATATTGTTAAGGTTCCAATAAATATTTGAATCCTATTTGTAGATCCGAGCAATATCCGATTATTAAAATAAAAATGCTACCATCAATCAAAGTGAAAACAATAGATAATATGATCATTAATACGATAAAACACAAAAGATCCACTCTTCTTTTCCACCAAAGATCCAAACCGTGATTTTGGCCCATGATTTCTATAATATCATTGGAGGCTTCTCGACCTCACAATTCAAGACAATCCACATATTTGAAAGAAAACTTGATTAAAACAAAATTATATCAAGAATCGAGATCAGACTTCAAAAATATTATTTATATCAAAAATAAAGAATACATTTATCTTTCCGATTTAAACGCTGAAAAGTTGATCGAATTTGTTTTTGATGACCGAGAGCCTTCAATATAAAGTAGATCTATAGCAATCAATCGACATGTAACATATCGACAACAACTAATTTATTTAAAGATAACCTCAATTTAAAATAAGATTGTGATAACTCGTGCTACCAAATTTATACATTTTATCAAACTTTACGTTATAATCAACTAAATACAATTGTGAGTTGTGTGTTAAATAATCTATTTTTCGTTAATTTTTATCACAAATTTCAACTTACATAGTTTTATTCCCGTGCAACGCACGGGCGTGAAAACTAGTTCTCAATAAGTAAACTGTGAAATGATACACTTAATATCAAGATTGAACAAATTAAAAAATACTAACAACTTTGCACATGATTTCTGAATAGAAGATGACACCAACGAAGTTCAGCTTGTCATCATCTTCTTTACCAAGCAAATACACGAGCCATGGAAGCTCACCAGAGAAGTCTCCTCAGCTCCACATCCGAAAATTTATTACACTAACAACACTCTTATCAACAAAATGGACACACAATCAATCCATTCTCATTACACTCAGCAAGTGTTTGTTTCCACATTTTTTTTAACCTAAAAATCACCTACTATTAAAAGTCAAAATCAAACATCAATATCAACCACTCATTTCACATCATCACTTATTATTATCCACACATCTTGTGGTCCCACCACTATACTCCACTTTTAACAAAATTTTAGGGAAAAATAAGTACACACGCTCAGAGCAATTCATCACCTCATCACCCCCCTGAGGAACAATTTTCCTACTGCCATTACAATTTTTGTAGTGACCGGAACATTCTTCTTAGATAAAATATATTTAATTAAATGAAATTTAGAACGTGTCACTACGACCTTAGTTACAAAATTTAAATAGTGTACGCTCGTCAGTTGAAAATTCATATTATTTATTGTTATATTTAATTATTTATAAAAATTTATTTATTTTCAAAATATACTTTTGAGGACCAAACCTTGAAATTTATTTATTTATTTTAGTCCCCAAAGATTTTTAGCTACTAAAGGCCAAATTTAAAGTCCAATCCAATTTGAAACCCATCTAGAGGCCCATTTACAAATGCTATTCTAACTTTTACCCTTAAATACTCTTTTTGGGTATACTTAAACCCTAAATTTCATTCTCCTCCATTATATCAATTCATTCATTCTTATCCAACTAATCAAATCAAACTTCAAGTGGTAAAATTTCTTGATCTTTCCCATTTTATCTTATTTCTATTTTATTATTTTAAGTTCTTAATCAAAATTTTTGTAGTGTTTACTTGGTCATTAATGTAAGTAGGATAGATATAAACATACATACACAAAATACCTATATACACTATACACGCACAACCACCGAGTCACCACCGCCGCTCCACCGCCGTTCACCACCATATCATCACCGCAACTCCACCGTCATCACCACTTCACCTCCACACACGTACACACACGCATATATACATACACATAGATACACGCCATTACACATACACGAACGAGCTCGGCCCAAACATCAACTTCGTCCAAAACTCAACTTTAATACACAAAAATCACACCTACACCTTCCTCTCCATCCCTAGAACATTGTTGTATAGTTTAATTTCAAAAATTGTTAGTGAATCGAACCAATTTTGAAAATACCCAAAATTTCACCTAAGTATTCAAGCTTTGATTTCTCCCTCTATATCCAATATTATATCAATGAAACACTACCACTAGATTCACCACGCCACACTCAACGTTCGCCGCCATTTTCGCCGCCAAAAGTCGCCGGAAAGTCGAGAGTGAGAGATGCCGAGAGAGAGACGAGAGAGGGAGTGATCGGGTGAAAGAGATGAGATCCGGCCCAAATTCATTTTTAAATCCGGATTTTGCAAACAAGTCCCTCTATTTTATTAATTAGTTTAAGTTAGTCCCTATGTTTTATTTAATTTACAAATCCTCAACTTTTAATTGTTACGATTTAATCCCTAAATATTATTTACAGATTTAATCCCCCATTTTATTTATTATATTTAAATGAGCCCTCAAATTTTATTTAATTTCAAGTCCCTAACTTTCAATTGTTGCAATTTGACCCCTAAACTTTTATTTCACTTTTAATCCTTCAATTTCTTTTTCCTATTTAATTTAACCCCCAAAATTTAATTGCATATTAGTTACTCATGTTTTAAAAAATCCTATAATTGAGTCCAAAATATTTTTAGTTCACTTTTATTGCATAATAGGTATTCAAACTATTAAATTCTTTCGAATTGACCCCTAAAGTTTTATATTCTTTCTATTTTGGTCCACAAACTTCTATATTACTTATAGATACTTATATTTCAAGAATATTAACATAAATTAAACTCGTTATTGACTAGGCAGCGTACCAATGATTAGAGGACTGATTTTCACCGCTTAGTAGGCTCAAAACTCGAGAGATACTTCAGGTAGGCTCAAAAGACTCATTTTTACTTATCGCGCAATTATTGTTAATTATCTGTACTATATGAGTGTGCAAATGTATGTAATTGATGTGACTGATTGCCTTCGGGCCCAGAGTTACCTTCGGGTAAGAGAATTGCCTTCGGGCCCAGAGTTGCCTTCGGGCAAATTACTTGCCTTCGAGCCTAGAGTCGCTTTCGCCCAGAGTTACCTTCGGGTATTATATTATAGAGTTTACATGACTATTTGCCTTATATACTTGTATAGATTATTAACTTGCGCAGAGCCTACTGAGTATTGTTTAAATACTCACGCCTTTCATTCTTTTACAGATTGAGGAGTTCGGGAGCTTGACGAGGCATGAGAGTTCTATTTAGGCTTATTAAATGAATGACTTTACTTCCGTTGTTGTTTTGATAACCCGATGTATGGGATTATGTCGTTTTCAAACCTTTGAACTATTTAGTAACTCGTTTTGGATGTTTTGGACGTTTGGTGTTCAATAATTTTTAAAACACTTTAGATGGTTGTTATATCAAGAGAATTTCCGCTTTTAATTATTTATTATATTTCCGCATTTAATATTAGAAGGGAAAAAAAAAAAGAAATAGTTAGTTTTAAAGAAAGATCTAGCGTTCCGAGTTCTTCGAACTCGGGGCGTTACAATTTTCATCCAACAAATTGCAAAGAAGTGAACATAATCTGACAATGTTTTCTTCCATTTTCTTTGCAGGGTGATTAAAAAACTTAAGTAGCCAACCCCATAATAGTCGGGGATGATGCTTAGTTTGCCTGGCTATTCGTCGTTTGTTCTTTTAGAGCTTGTTTGATTGGGTATAAAATTGATATGCGCGGTATTCCGTGTAAAATGAGTGATTAATAATGTATTGGAAAATGTGTGTGTGGTTGAAAAGAGGAGAGAGAAAAGTATTGGGGTAACTTTATACCCAATCAAACAAGCTCTTATTTGATGGCAATAATAATGTTGTCCTTGTTACGTTTGTTAACCAAAAACATGATTAGATCTTATTCCCTTTTTTAGGCCGATTTCCAGGAGAATGGATTACTTAGGCAGCCTTTGGGCATGACAAAAGAACAATTTCTGCTTGAAGATAGTAGTGCAGATGCAGACATTGCTGAGGAAAGTATAAGAAAGTTACCTGCTGGTGGAGAAGTTTGGGACAAGAAAATGAGAAGCAAACGCTCAGTAGGTGCAGTCTTTTTGGGACCTGTTGGCTCCAATGGGGAACTTAGACGAGCTATGCATCATAAGCTTATTAGTGAACCTGGTGGTTACACACCATCTCCTTTTGCTTCTAGCGCTCATGCAACAATGAAAATTGAGCAAGAAAAATATGGTATTTCAAGCTATCTTCACGCCGGACAGAACAAGGAGCGAATCTTTGGAAAAGGAAACATAATGTAAGCATCTTGTCTTTGTCTATATGACACTAGTAGTCAACAACTGAACTGTTTTGTCCCTGACGTACTTTTCTGCATGCTGTCTTTAGCTTTTTGATGTTTAAAAACTCAATATGGCAGTTGTGATATTTCTTCTGTATCCTCGTTTTCGCTTGAACAGTCGTGAGGAGTATCTTTCTGTTTGTCCTAGTCCAGTAGTAAAAGGGAAGGCCTCAAGGGCTCCTCCAACTGCATATGGAACCAATTCACCTTCTACTGTAAGGTTCCCAGTACCTGTAACTTTGGAAAGCTGGGAACAACCTGAAGGTGTAAATGAAAATCTTCCAATTGGCAGTCGGAAACGTGGTTTGGTTACTGGATCCTCCTCTCCGCCACTCACTGATTGGGTGGGCCAGAGGCCACAAAAATTTTCAAGTACAAGGAGAACCAATCTTTTACCAGTATCAAACAGCCCTGAAGCTCAGATTCTTTCTGAAGGAGGCTCCCATTCAGAATTTGGTGCTAGACTAAATTCTAGTGTAACCAATGTTCCCCCTATTACTAGAAGTGCAACCTCTGCAACACATAATTTTAAGGTTAAAGGTGCAAATGTCCCATCTCCTGCTAGATTGTCTCAAAGTGATAATGCTGGGGAAGTGAAACGAAACTAAAGGAGAGAGGTTTGGGGAGTGTGGGTTTTAAAGAAAAGGGCAGTCAAAACATTAGACCTTCTGAAATTCTAACAAAGAAGAACAATATTGTTGTCAAAGAAATGAAAGGTGATGGTGCACAGAGACAAGGCCATAGTGGAGGTGTCTTCCTATTTTCTAGGCCTAGTACTTCACCAATCAGAGAGAAGTTAGATAACACAGCCACAAACAGGCCACTGAGAAGTCCCAGGTCTAGCTCTGGGAAGAATGAGAGGTATGAGATTATTCTTCAAGCAGTCAAAACAAAATATGTACTTGGATATCTCCCCATTTACTCTCACTCATGTAACGTTTGAACTATCTCAGTAAGTCGGGTCGTCTTTCAAAGAAGCCATCTGATCGCAAAGGTTGCTCTCGTCTTGCCCGTGTGACAAATGGAGGTTCCCCTGATGTTAATGGTATACTGCCTAAACATTGTAGCCATTGAAATCAAATTTTATTTAGAGTTTCTGCCGAAGCCTGCATGATATAGACATTATTAGGACTGTTTCACTTAATATCAGATTTTTCTTATTATTCTATTGATAAGGTGAAATCTCCGTCAGTTGCCTGCATCTGCATTGGTCTCTGCAGGGACTGATGACTCAGTGCTTTGATAATCCCCATTATGTCAATTTTTGTATTTTTGTTTGTTGTTAGCACACGTGAGATTTCATGCCATGTGTTCCTATCAAGCAGAATGTCTGTTCTAAAAAGCAGGCTTCAACCTCGCTTAAGCGATTCTTAGGTGCAAAGCTTGACTTTGCTGCTTTATCACACATTATGCTTGTACTTCGCCGAACCTACACTTATACTGGCTTAAACTCACAAAAATTCAAAGCTTGACATTCCCTCTTAGTCAAGTTTTACACTTTTTAGAATTCTACTAAGAATATGTCAATTTGGTTCTATTTTCTTGATCAGTCTTTCTATTTCAAAACAGTATAATCAGGTGAAGTCAACTTCAGTAAAATGTAAGCTTATACATTGTTTCGGAAGTTGTTTTTAAACAACAAAAAAAAAAAAAAAAAGGTTTTTTAACGCTTTGTGGTACCCAATTTTGCACCACTGATTTTATAAGACCCATATGTGCTATACACTTTTCACCAATCATTCTATATGTTTTTACCAAAAAATATTTTAAAACATTTTACAAAGAAGCCTTTAGCTCCGGCTAGACCTACAACAAATGAGTTTATCTTTATCATATGCAGGATTGGCTAATGCTTCCGCCCTCCCAGCAAAATAAGAAATCAAAATAAATATTAAGAAATAGATAATTTTTTTCTTTGTCTGTGAAATAAATAATAAACTAATTTTGTTTCTCGGGTGCATGCCATAATAACTATTATAACTTTGTGATTTTTCAGGGGAGTCAGAGGACGACTGTGAAGAGCTTTTAGAAGCTGCATATTCTGCTCGCAACTTTAATGGTATGTAGTCTGACAGCAATTACTTGTCATTTTACTTGCATTGCTCGTCATATAGCTTAGATAATTATCATCATTTTCTGTGTTGCTGAAGCCCTTGCCTGTTCGAGCCCATTCTGGAAGAAAGTTGAGTCATATTTTGCTCCTATTAGTGCAGATGACAGATCATTTATATCAGAACAGGTGAGTCTGAGGTGTTAAACTATTTTTATCTGTTTCAGTCTCTACATAGGTAGTTGTGTTAATAATACTTTTTTGTGTTCTCTTGTTCTTGTGGCTGTCGCAAAGCCGCTGGGCTCTGCGGCACTATAATTTCATACTCCTGCATGGAACAATTTGTTTGTCATCTACATTTTATTATGAATCAGCTTTTTCTGAAATTGAAATCTCACTCATGTTTCATTAGGGTGATCGTCGGCATGAAGAAATTTCTGAATCTAATGCACTCTCTGGTGAGAGGAATGGACACATGGAAAATCAAACCAGGTTGAAAGACTCTTCTGATATTGTTGAACCTGTTCAGCAACTACCGGACTACTCTCAGCTTGGTAGAAACCTCGATACAGAAGAAGTAGGTGTTTCACTTTATCAAAGGCTTCTCTCAGCTATTATTATGGAAGACGAAATTGAAGAAACTCAGGACAATGGATTTGAAGGACCAAGGAGTTCATCTGATGATCCATGCTTTGCTAGTAATTCTGAAAGCAACAGCAGGGCGCTGCCAAACTTCTCCAAGCCAATTGTTGGAATCCAATCTCAGATGCCTGACAGCCCAAATCAAAATTTCTCTTGCATTGGGAATACTGATGACAACAGAATCCACAGTGCTAGAGTACATCCTGACAACTCTGAAATACTACTGGGGGAGAGCGCATATGAGCTGCCAGAGGTTGAGATGTTGGCTAGACAATGTGATTATGATGAGCTATGTCATCAAACAAGAAGCCATGGCGTTTCTTCATCTGATTGTGTTTATGGTGAGGTGTCTATTGACGACAAAATTTTATTGGAGCTGCAGAGTCTTGGCCTGGATCTTGAAACCGTGGTATGTTTCAACTTTCTTACAGACTGAATATATAGTTGATTTTTCATTTTTAAGGAATTTCCACTCCCGTCTTGTTTTCCTTTCCAATGTTACAAATTATAGACAACTTTTACATATTTAACAATTGTTTATGAAATCCCTCATTAATGTTATCAATTCATAGTTGTTTCCTCTTGGATATCTTATTACAGCCTCCCTTGGGTGCTAAAGAAGATCGAGCTATCGACCAGGAAATTGCACAGCTAGAGCGAGAACTTCATGAAACAGTCGGTTAGCATAGTCTTTTATCCCATATTATTATACCATACACAAGGGGAAATTTTGATTTTCTCGAGATTTTTTCCCCCTTAAATCCTCATTGATTACTGTTCTGCTATAATATGCACCCGCGAGTATTACTGATTGTGACTCCTTTTTTTATGATTTGGCATTTAGACTGGAAAGAAGAAAATGTACTTGGATAAGTTGTACAAGGCTATTCAAGAAGAAAATGATGGAGAATGGTAACATGCCTTTCATTTTTTATTTTGTTTATGCGCATGGGAGAATCATACTATCATAATAGTTCAAAATTTTTGTTTAAGCTACGCGATGGTAGTTACTGGTATGGTTATCATGCAGGAACCGTGAGCAGATTGCAATGGATAAACTTGTTGAGTTGGCATACCGGAAACTTTCGGTGAGTGGTTATTTGCTTCGTTCGTCCATAGATCCTGGAGGGCTGTCTTTATCAAGTATATCTGTCATCCTTGATCATTGTAGTTAAGAAAGAAGGTACTTTGAACAGAAAGCTTGTGTCATCTGTGATAAATCGACGGTAAAGATAATTCTAAAAGTGATTGGAGTATGCTGACACAATTGCTTTACTTCAAGTTAATGTTCGATGCAGCCTGTTGGACGTATGGTTTCAGATCATAGCCATTGTGTTCTGGTTAGTTAATTTGATTTCCATTGTAAATCACACATGAATTAAGGGAACTCAATTGTAAACCGGAAACTTGTTGAGTTGTTGAGAATCTGACCACAGATTACCTCTCTAAATTTTTGCACAGGCAACTCGAGCAAGTTTTGCTTCTAAACATGGGATTCCCAGAGTGTCGAAAAAAACTGCATTGGAATTCACCCAGAGGACTCTTTCCAGATGTCAGAAATTTGAAGAATCAGGAACAAGTTGCTTTGCTGAGCCTCCACTCCCGGATATTGTTTATGCTCCACCTCCCAAGGTCAATGAACTGGATAACAATGTGGCAGTTGGTAATGGTGAGCGCTTGCATCCAGTAAATTCCAGCTGCACCAGACGAAAAAACAAGTTGTCTTCTTGAAATTTTGTTTCTTCAACAATACCTTAGAATTTGTGACTTGCATTGACTATTCTATGTTCGTCTTTTGTCACAATGATTCAGTTTTTCTTTAAGATTCAAAAGTGATTTTTTTCTTTTTGGTTTAATTACTTGCTCTTAAGTCTTAAGCTGTGTTCTAGAAGGTGTGACTGAGCGCCACCTAGCTCAATGTGAGTTTTGCATGCAGTGTTTGGTCTTGGCCGCAACTTGTAGGATCAACGAGAGTGGAAAATGAATTGCACCTTGTGTGCATATTGTTTTAGCTTCCTGCCACACCTAAGCCCAAGACTCCTCATGCCTTTTTTGACCTTGTTCTCAAGTTCTTTGAAATATCAAGGGTACATTTTAAGACCTTCCTAAGTACTTTGAAATATGGACATTTCAGTTTTCAGTCAGCCAGAGGCAACATCAAGTTTTCCTTTCCAAGTTTTGTCTTTTTAGAAATTATAACGTTTGCCTCAGCTAATTTCCGAGTTTGTTTTCTGCTGTGATGTTTCTAGTTTTTCGGGAAAGCATTTAAAAAGAATTTTTTTTTATTTTTTATTTTTTTAATTTACTTGCTCATAAATGCTTCGAATATCAATGTTATGTATTTTACTCTGCTTGGGTGTTTAATTGGAATGTTACTGTTAAACAGGATCCTTCCCCGCTTGTACCAATGGGAGTTTGATCGATGCATGAGTAGTGTTTTTTTTGCATGAGTGGTGTTTTTTTTTTTTTTACTGCAATATTGGATTATATTTTCTCTGTAAAGAGATAATCACATATTGCGTATTTGCTTAATAAATACAGGGATATAATTTTCCTGTGGTAATAGGATTACTTGTAGAATTTCAGGATGTGGGATTGTGTCAGGATGATGTCAAATTATCACACTTGCTGATTGTTGGAAAATGGAAGAATTATTCTGCAAATCATTTTGATATTTAATTCTATTGACGTTTACTAGTGATGTTTGGGAGATTTGTTTTGTTAGTGATTCTGTTCCAAAATCTGTGCTGCTGCATTTTCTTAATTGCCTTGATTGGAAACTAAGTTTCAATTTTCAGCTTTGAACTTTCTTGGTTTTGGTTGGAGAGAGAACACAACGTCGTGGTTTTTGTGCTTTTAACACCTGTGCCATGTTTAGACTGATAACTTCTATTCAAACTTTTTCCTTATTGTTGAATGTTGAAAATCCATATTTCTAAAAGTATGATAAGAAAGAGGACAAAGTTTTCAGCATTAAGGCTTAGTTGATTACTTGAATTTATCCATCAATTAGATTTGTATGTTACCTCAGCATTGTGTAGTATTATTTTAGTTAATTAGTATCCATTATTTATCATTGACAATGGTATTCTATTTTGATAATATTGGTTCATCTAATAGGTCTTTGAGGTGCCTCAGGGCTTTCCTTTTGAAATTGAAGACCATCCAGGGCAACAAACTATAACCCTAACCCGAGAATATCAGGGTGAAACTATCACTGTTGAGGTCCACATTCCTGACCTTGTAACTGGTGAGGAGAATGACAATGACAATGACAATGACAATGATGAAGAAGAAAAAGGCAGTCAGTCAAGTATACTTCTTGTTGTCAGAGTTTCCAAGAAGAGTGGACCCTGTTTAGAGTTTGGATGTACGGCTTACCCTGATGAGATTGCAATTGACACCTTGTCTGTTAAGGACCCCGAAAGTTCTGAAGATCAAATAGCCTATGAAGGGCCTGATTTCGCGGTATTCATTATTTAATTATCATTGTCTACCAAGTAAATGATTTATCTGACAAATGATATGCAAATGATGTGTTTTTATCTCTCAGGGACTTGGACGAGAATTTGCAGAAGGCTTTTCACAATTATCTAGAGATAAGAGGAATCAAGCCCAGCACAACCAACTTCTTGCATGAGTACATGATTGGCAAAGACAACATAGAATACGTTACTTGGCTAAAGAACCTCAAGAAGTTCGTTGAGGCATAAACTGCAAATTTTCAGGCAATTTTGCTTGAACTCTTGCTGAATTACTTGTTTAGTTTTGTCTTGCGCACTGTTTATGATTCTGCACCGTGGAGAACTTTCTATTAAGCATTGATTTGCCTGAGAGAGGCATTGATAGTCATGTTTAGTGCAATACCATAAGACTGCAAATGATACAATGTTTATTGACTTTATATTAGTAGCTAAACAGCGTTCTGGTGAAGTTTGATATGTGGATCCGTACTCGTGTTTCAATAGTTGTTTCTTTCAAGTATCTATTTCGTAGTTCATTAGCATATTTCCGTTGTTTCTTCCTCTATTTATTTATTTAGTATTATTTATTTATTTGTTTATTTTTTTGGAAAATTCATACAGGGGTGAAATTGCAATTGAAAATGTTGAAGAGATTAGTGGTGGAAGTTGTAGAAACGACCAACCCGTGGCCTTGCAAGTAGCATTATTGGCTGGCACTCGACCATTGGGCTGTGGACTCGGGTGGAGAATATGATTATACTTGGAGAAGATGTTCATGTGAGTGATGAAATATACAGCAATGGTGGTGTGGTTTTGCCTCATAAGGAGATCAAATCTAACATCTTGAATCCAGAGATTGTTATGTGAATGACTACTAGCATATGTATGTAAGTGGTATTGATTCCTTTTTTTTCTTTAAAAAAAATAAAAAAATTGTACCAATTATGATCTTTTTATTTTCATTCGAGCTGAGTCATGTGGATCGACCCATATCTCAAATCAATCAAACTGAGCTTGGCTCAATTTGCATTTCAACGACTTGACTCAAGGTTCGGGATTGATCTACACGTTGCAAGTCGAATTGAGCTGGAACTTTTTGTGGACTGAGCTCGAACCAGATGAGCCGAGCCGACTCCAACCACTAATATTTCTCTCTTCTTCAGCTTTGACCGAGGAAGGTAAAATACAAAATTAGTAGATGATCTATTTCTAATAATTTTAGTAATTAATCCAATTTGACCCTCTTTAAAGTTTAAACTTTAGTCAAATTCCTGGAAACAGATGCAAAATTATTACTTGTAAATTGTAATTGTCAGCGTGTGAATGGATGAATCTGTAATTATCCCGCCATATTTTATCACTTTAAAGCAATATTTCTCCTCGCTGCTTCTTCTTCTGTATTGTTATAAAAACCCCAAGTTCCAAGACCCAAATTCCTGTGCGGCTTGATTCCAAATTGAGAGCTCTGATTATTTTATTCAGTAATCGTCTTCTATACACCTGAATGGAGCCTGGAATTGAGATTTGATTTCGACCTCTCCAGTTCACAACTCAAACTTCGCGCTCCATTAGTTCGAAATTTCATCTCAGGTATTTTTCTCATCTCAGGTATTTTTCTGAAGCCATAACTTCAGAATCCATAGTTGCAGTTTATTGTTTCTCTTCCAGCATTTAAATTTACTTTCTGATTTTACTATCAATTTTCACCGACTGATTGTGACAATGAATCAGTTTACAACTAAAACTTCGCGCTCCATTAGTTTATTGTTTTTATTTATTTATTTTTAAGTACGGCAATGAATTTAATATTTTTAACAGAAATCTAGGGCATAAACCACAAAAAAAAAAAAAACCAGAAGAAGAAGAAGAGTAGACAATGACATAGTTTCTCCAACATCTGTTTTTCATACTATGCTTTATAAGATTGTAGATATTACTATACAGTACTTGTATATCACTGATGGTTTATAACCGTTATTATTCCGCATCTGGGTAATTATTTATAATTCCAAGTTCTGTTTTTCATATTATAATTTACAAGATTGTAGATAATATTTACTAGATAGTAGTTGTATATTTCTAATGGTTTATAATTGTCATTAAGAAGCATCTTTGTGTTTATCATAATACCAAGTTCATTCTCTCTTTCTTTCTACAAGACAGATTCTAAGGATCTGGAAAAAGAACTAAAAGCACCGACAAAGGAAGAAGACATGATTTAAATAGAACAAGACATTGCCTAACAAGTAATGCGCATGTTCGTGTATGTGTAAAAATAGATTTTTATGAATTTTGATGTAATATAGGAGAGAGAATGAGTGGAGTTGAATGGTCGAGATTGTGTAATACAAGTAGATCTCATAAAATATGTGGATGTAAAATAAGAGAGATTGAGTGAGTTGAAAAGAATGTATAAAAATATGTAAAAATTTGTTAAAACGAATAGACTAACATGCGCAATATGTGTCGATAAACAACTTAAAAAAAAAAAGTGCTCAAAAGTGGGTATATGTGTAAAAATAGACTTTTATGGATTTTAATGTGATATAGGAGAGAGAATGAATCGAGTCGAATGGGGGAGATTTATGTAGTACAGAAGAAGAAGAGTGCACAATGACATAGTTTCTCCAACATCTATTTTTTCATATTATGCTTTACAAGATTGTAGATGTTACTATACAGTACTTGTATATCACTGATGATTTATAACCCGGGTAATTATTTATAATTCCAAGTTATGTTCGTCATATTACACTTTACAAGATTGTAGATAATATTTACTAGATAGTACTCGTATATTTCTAATGGTTTATGGTTGTTATTAAGAAGAATCTTTGTGATTATCGTAATACCAAGTTCATTCTCTCTCCACAAGACAGATTCTTAGGGTATGTTTGATTCACAATAAATAAAGAGTAAGTTTTGTTTATTCGAATTGCGTGTAGATTGTGTGATGTAAAATGGAAAATAGTGTATTAAAAAATATAAAATAATTGTATGTGTGGTTGAAAAGGAAGAGAGAGAGAAATAGTTTTGAAAATTTATTATGAATCAAACATACGCTTAGAATCTGGAAAAAGAATTAAAAGCACAGACAAAGGAGCAAGACATGATTTAGCGCGTGTTAGTGTATGCGTAAAAATGGGTTTTATGGATTTTGATGTGAAATATGAGAGAGAATAAGTGAAGTTTAATTGTAGAGATTTGTGTAGTACAGGTACGTCCCACGAGATATGTGGATATGAAATAGGAGAGAGAATTAGTGGAGTTGAAAAAAATGCATAAAATTGTGTAAAAATTTATTAAAATGAATAGATTAGCACGCACTTAAATAAAACAAGACATTGTCTAACAAGTAATGTGTGGATATACAACTTGTTTAAAAAAACACAAGTGCTCAAAAGTGGGTAATATATTTAGCGCGTGTTAGTTTAAGTGTAAAAAAAGATTTTTATGGATTCTGATGTGATAGGAGAGAATGAGTGGAGTTGGATGATGGAGATTTATGTAGTACATGTAGATCCCACGAGATATGTGGATGTAAAATATGAGAGAGAATGAGAGGAGTTAAAAAGAATGTATAAAAATGTGAAAAAATTTGATAAAACACATATACTAACACGCGCTTAGATTCTAGAAAATGAGTGGATGATAAAAATGTTCATTAACATTTTTTATTTAAAAACATGTTTCCAAATTAATATTCTCTTATTTTGCTATTCATTTTACCAAGTTTTTCATTTTCATTCAATCAATTGTAAAAGCTTTATAGCCGGAGATATAGCAATTAGTGACCGTTGCATCAAGGATACTTCACATGTAGAACTTGTACAAAAATATTCCATTCCAGATTTTCAACGTGAGGAACTATCATTAGTCATTGTTAATGGAAGAAATCTACTTTTGTTGCTAGAATACACGTTCATTTTGATTTGTTTGGAAAGTCCTTTTGAACGAAAAAATTTTTACCAGCTTAGTATCAGATACCCTGTAAAAACATGTAGAAGAACACGCTATGTTTCGTGTGCATAGATTCAAACTCAACTGAAGGAAAAGAAAGCTAACATCACTTCTCTAGAGAGAAAATTCGATTTAGACCCGATGAATGAAAACGAAGTTCGAAATAAACAACTAGCAAAAGTAACCGAAGAGCAGCAATCCTTAGCCAACCAATTGAAAAATCGCGGATAAAGAAGCTTAACACACAAGTTGATAATCTTCAATCTAATCTCGTTGAGGCAGGGAATGAGAAGAAAGAAGTTAAAGAAAAGTTGAAGGAGAAGCTTAATTCTATAGCAGTCCTTGGAAGGAAAATCAACTTAATTTAGAAATCAAGGATAAAGAAGATAATATGAAAAATCTTAACGCGAAACTTGTTGGAAAGGATAAAGAGTTAAAACAAACTGAAATCTGCATATCAGAAGTCCCAGGATCAATTAGCAGTTTTGAATTCTGAGATTGAAAAAGCAAAAATGAGTGAAAGATTTGGTACTAAGAACTCGACCGTGGATAATTTGAATGCACAAATAAAGCTGTTGCTTGTTGAGAAAAGTAAATATGAAAAGAAGGTTAAAGCCCTTGAGAAGGAGTATAGCAACTTGAAGTCTTATATGTCAATTTAAAAGGCTATCTTCCGACAGTGTTTAAGACCACGTCCAGTTGCAAGGCAGCTGATCTGTTAAAAGACTATCTTCCAACAGTGCTTAAAACCATTGGTCAATTTAAACTAATTTCGAAAAGTTAACTAGGCCTTATATATGTTCAAATTATTATCAAATGCAACTATGCCTTACCACTCACTTGTCCAAGTTCCCAACATGTCAAAAACTAACTATTAATGCTCTTGTCCCTAAAAGATGTCAACACAAAAGAAAATCCAAAACAAACAATTCTCGGCAAAAGGCATGGAGCAATGTAAAACAAACCATTGGTCAATTTAAACTAATTTTGAAGGTAACCCTTGCCACTCACCTGTCCAAGTTCCCGATTTTATACAAAAACTAACTAGTCATATTCTTGTCTGTAAAAAATGTCAACACAACAAAAAATATAAAACAGCAATTTTGCAGTGGGAACAAGTCAGCATTAACAGGATATCTCACCTTTAGTGGGGCTGCGCGGCGACTCAGGATCGCTGGTGCAATAGATCCTCACCATCCTCTACACTCCACCAAAAATATGTAAGTAAACAAATTTAATTTTCTTTTATGGAAAAAATAAAAGGGTATGGGCTTAAAAAATTACCAGTATATTGTTATGTTCGTTCACCATTGTCACTTCATAGTCACAGATTTTAAATCTCGTCTCCCTGCCATCAGCATAATGAAAAGGGTAGTTTCTCCAGATCCCCAGTTCTCTGTGCTCATCAATAGTGCTCCATACAACTCTCTTGAATTTGCACTTCTAGATGCCTAGAGATCAGATCTTGATGGCTGGATAAAGGCCCCTCGGGCTAGGATGAGGGCTCAGGTGAGCGACCGAGACAATTATTGATTGTCTCATCCTAAGGTGGGACGCATAGGTTAAGGGCAAGGTGGTGTAGAAATCTCCGAAAGTCTAAACAGGGATGTTAACAGGGAACAATACACCATCTCCACCGGTGAGTTTTGCATTTAAAAGGTTGAGCATGAATTCGTGATTTGCAAAGTTGATACCTGGGATTCGTTTGTGAATGGCTAGAAGTTGGGGGTTAACAGGGTTTTGTTGAAGTTGGGGGTTAACAGGATTTTGCATTTAGATTTGTTTGGAAAGTCGTTTTCAACAGAATCCTATTAATAGGGTTTTGTTGAAGTTGGGGGTTAACAGGGTTTTGTTGCACAATCAGCCTTGTTTGTGGATTTGGATTCACCAATCCTATTACCCTAACACAGCCATCGGAAATTCAATGGATAACCCCCACCTTCAACAAAATCTATTAACTTTGCAAATCCTATTAACCCCCAACTTCAACAAAACCCTGTTAACCCCCAACTTCTAGCCATTCACAAACGAATCCCAAGTATCAACTTTGCAAATCACGAATTCATGCTCAACCTTCTAAATGCAAAACTCACCGGTGGAGATGGTGTACTGTTCTCTATTAACATCCCTGTTTAGACTTTCAGAGGTTTCTACACCACCTGGCCCTTAACCTATGCGTCCCACCTTAGGATGAGACAATCGATAATTGTCTCGGACGATCACCCGGGCCCTCATCCTAGCCCGAGGGGCCCTTATCCAGCCATCAAGATCGGATCTCTAGGCATCTAGAAGTGCAAATTCAAGAGAGTTGTATGAAGCACTATTGATGAGCACCGAGAACTGGGGATCTGGAGAAGCCACCCTTTTCATTATGCTGATGGCAGGGAGTCGAGATTTAAAATCTGTGACTATGAAGTGACACAAGTGAACGAACAGAACAATATACTGGTAGTTTTTTAGCCCATACCCTTTTATTTTTTCCATAAAAGAAAATTAAATTTGTTTACTTACATATTTTTGGTGAAGGGTGAGGATCTATTGCACCAGCGATCCTGAGCCGCCCCGCAGCCCCACTGAAGGTGAGATATCCTGTTGATGCTGACTTGTTCCCACTGCAGAATTGCTATTTTACATTTTTTGTTGTGTTGACATCTTTTACAGACAAGAGTATGACTAGTTAATTTTTGTATAAAATCGGGAACTTGGACAGGTGAGTGGCAAGGGTTACCTTTCAAAATTAGTCTAAATTGACCAATGGTTTGTTTTGCATTGCTCCCTGCCTTTTGCCGAGAATTGTTTGTTTTGGATTTTCTTTTGTGTTGACATCTTTTAGGGACAAGAGCATTAATAGTTAGTTTTTGACATGTTGGGAACTTGGACAAGTGAGTGGTAAGGCCTAGTTGACTTTTCGAAATTAGTTTAAATTGACCAATGGTTTTAAGCACTGTTGGAAGATAGTCTTTTAACAGATCAGCTGCCTTGCAACTGGACGTGGTCTTAAACACTGTCGGAAGATAGCCTTTTAAATTGACCTATGGGACTTCAAGTTGCTATACTCCTTCTCAAGGACTTTAACCTTCTTTTCATATTTACTTCTCTCAACCAGCAACAGCTTTATTTGTGCATTCAAATTATCCACGGTCAAGTTCTTAGTACCAAATCTTTCACTCGTTTTTGCTTTTTCAATCTCAGAATTCAAAACTGCTAATTGATCCTGGGACTTCTGATATGCAGATTTCAGTTTGTTTTAACTCTTTATCCTTTCCAGCAAGTTTCGCGTTAAGATTTTTCATATTATCTTCTTTATCCTTGATTTCTAAATTAAGTTGATTCTCCCTCCAAGGACTGCTATAGAATTAACCTTCTCCTTCAACTTTTCTTTGACTTCTTTCTTGTCATTCCCTGCCTCAACGAGAGTAGACTGAAGATTATCAACTTGTGTGTTAAGCTTCTTTATCCTCGATTTTTCAATTGGTTGGCTAAGGATTGCTGCTCCTCGGTTACTTTTGCTAGTTGTTTATTTCGAACTTCGTTTTCATTCATCAGGTCTAAATCGAATTTTCTCTCTAGAGAAGTGATGTTAGCTTTCTTTTATTTCAGTTGAGTTTGAATCTACGCACATGAAACATAGTGTGTGTTCTTCTATATGTTTTTATACATTTTTATATATTTTTTCACCCCTCTAATTCTCTCTCCTATTTTACATCCACATGTCTCGTGTGACTTACTTGTACTATACAAATCTCCACCATTCAACTCCATTCATTCTCTGTCCTATATTACATAAAAACTTAAAAAAATTCATTTTTACACATACACTGACACCCGCATAAATAACTTCAATTTTAGATATATTTTATGAAATCTTGAATTTTCATTTTTGGGGGTCTATATATACAAATTATACAAACATAACTGTACACTTGCACCTGTTTGTATATGTACACATATGCTCATGTAGGTGTATTTGATGTCTTTTATCATAGTTGCTTAATTTGATCCCATTCAAAGACGATAGATTCACTTTCCTTTCGGTTTCGACGTTGCAAAAACCTCTTAAACAACGCATTGCCAAACATGCCATTAATAGAGCAAAAACTAGTTGTTGCTGTTTTGACAATTGCTTATACCTTGCTGTTTTTCTTTATTTATTTATTTATTTTTCTTTACAACCGATTGAATTGTAGCTGCTCGGAAAAAGTTTGGGCTGGGCTCAGCTTTTGGCTTGCTTTAAGTGGGCTACTAATTGAGTCAAACATTTGAAAAATGTGAACGCCTCATTGGTCCCCTTAAATAAACGCGACTCAATGCCTTTTTTTTAACGCCTCACCCTCGCATGCGATGTTTTTAAACCACGAGCTGAGCGGAAATGAGGGAAAGCATGTTGGGCATCGTTCATGCTCTTTTGTTTGGGAAGTGTTTATAAACATATTGAAATGAGCAGTTCCCAAAGAAGCTATGAATGAATAATGATAAAGTAGTCCAAAATAATTACGGAAAGACCCAACCAGGAAATGATATATTACAATAAAGAAGGTCGAAAGTGGAGAGAGAAAATGAGGGAAAGTATAGGGTGATAGGGGTTGATTTTTAATGGTTTTTAAAGGTTTTTAATGTAAAGGAGGACAGAAAATAAGTGGAGTTAAATGGTGGAGATTTATGGATGTGATGTAATATGTGGATATGATTGATTTAGGATAAGGAAAGAATGGATAAAAAAGTGGTAAAAATGGGTAAAAATTTTTAAAAATAGTTGCCTAACACCATATTACAGAGACCATTCACGCTCTTTTGTTTGGGAAGTGTTTATTAATAATTTGTTTATAAACATATTGAAATGCATGATTAATTAAAAAGTTGATACCTATGAATTCCTAGATAGATTGATCAGAAGTGTTCTCAAACTAGCCATTAATGAACAATTATAAAATAATTCAGGATTATTACAAAAAAACCAAACCAGGAAATGATAGTCTAAACTGGAAAGCCAAAAGTGGAGAGAGCAGATATATGCGGGAAAGTATTTTGAGCACTGTATTATGGAAATGATTCTAAGCTTGTGTAAGAAGGATTTATAGATATTTTTGTTTATAAACATGTGGAATTGAGTGGTCGAAGATTGAATAATATTTGTCTGTTTTATGAATTGTGTGGATAAAGACTGATTTGATCGGAAGTTTTTAATAATGTTTGCATTTACAAACGTCTAGAAATGTGTGGTGGAATAGTATCTGATACTAAGCTGGTAAAATTTTTTTCGTTCAAAACGACTTTCCAAACAAATCAAAATGAACGTGTATTCTGGCAACAAAAGTAGATTTCTTCCATTAACAATGACTAATGATAGTTCCTCACGTTGAAAATCTGGAATGGAATATTTTTGTACAAGTTCTACATGTGAAGTATCCTTGATGCAACGGTCACTAATTGCTATATCTCCGACTATAAAGCTTTTACAGTTGATTGAATGAAAATGAAAAACTTGGTAAAATGAATAGCAAAATAAGAGAATATTAATTTGGAAACATGTTTTTAAATAAAAAATGTTAATGAACATTTTTATCATCCACTCATTTTCTAGAATCTAAGCGCGTGTTAGTATATGTGTTTTAACAAATTTTTTCACATTTTTATACATTCTTTTTAACTCCGCTCATTCTCCTTCATATTTTACATCCACATATCTCGTGGGATCTACATGTACTACATAAATCTCCATCTGTTAGAGTAATTAGGTATTTATTTATTATATTGTATTTTAGTATAGCAACCTTTACTTGTCGGATAAGTTAGTCATTGCTAGTGCATATATATATATATATATATATATATATATATATACTCTCATTGTAACACTACCTTTTTTTTCTTAAGTTATGAATCAATGAAATATTATTGTTCTCTCTTCGTTCTCTCTCATCTTCTCTACTAGTTGAATATACACTTATTATTGATGATTTCACATGGTATCAGAGCCATTGTAGTAGTATTTGACGTCAAAAGTGTTGGATCCATGTTCAAAACCCTAGCCGCCTTGAATTTCTTCTCTTTTCTATAGTCACGCAACTTTGACTCAATATTTGAAGCACTTCCGGTCATTTTTTTGACAAACCAAGACCAGATCCGGGCAGTGCCGACGACGGGCTTTCGTCCGGTGAGGCGCATGTGAGTCCACGCCGATCGACGGAGGCGAGTTTTCCGGCAGCCGCGGCTTTGACCGGCGCGTGGCGGCGCGTGCATAGTCCGACGGAGGATTGCTTTCCATGGTTGTGATCGTCTCTCTGTGTAGTTTCTTCATATGTGGTTAGTTTTTGATTTTGGGTTCGGATTTTGTCGCAGTTCGTGAATTACAGCTGCTCTGTAATTGCACAAGCGAATTATTGAGTGAATTACAGCTGGCCTGTAATTGCAGATTTGAATTATAGTTTTGTTTGGGGTTTCCTATTGCTGTTTGTGTCTGAGATCTCCGTATTTGTGGTCAATTCGTTGTAAGTGCTCTCCCTCAGTATGGCGTCCGATGATTCTCTTCAAGCTGTTAGTGTTCGATTGGATGGAAAGAATTATTCCCATTGGAATCATGTAATGAAACATTTTCTCAAGGGCAAGAAATTATGGGGTTATGTTAGTGGCACGATTATCAAACCCGAAAATACTGATGATGATTATGAGAAGGAGATGGATAATTGGGATGCAAACAATTCGAAAATTCTTGCATGGATCAATAATTTTGTTGATCATAATAGAGGGATTCAGTTGGCTAAGTATGAGACAGCGAAGGAAGTTTGGGATCATTTACAAAAGCTGTACACCAAAACTAACTTTGCGAAGCGCTATCAGTTGGAAAATGATATTCGAGCATTGCAGCAAAAGAGTATGAGCATCTTGGAGTTCTATACGGCTATGACGGCTATTTGGGATGAGTTGGCTCTTACTGAACCTGCAGGGTTAAAGAACTCTGATGATTATATTTTCTATAGAGGGGAGCAACGATTGGTCCAGTTTTTGATGGCATTGCGTAGTGATTTTGAGGGACTTCGAGGCTCTATTCTCCATCACTCTCCTCTTCCTTCTGTGGATTCTGTTGTTAGTGAGCTTGTTGCTGAGGAAACTCGATTGAAGTCACTTGCCGTTGAGGTGCCTTTATCTCATTCGGGGACTTCAGTTTTGGCTGTATCTTCCACGCAGAATCGGGGTAAGGGACATGCTAAGGTTCCACATGATACGTGTAGCTTTTGTAAACAAAAGGGGCATTGGAGGGCGCAATGTCCTAAGTTGTTGAGACAACAATCTTCGTCGCCACAGCAGTCTTATCGCCCGCACGTCAATATAGTGGAAACTGTGCTGTCAGCCAGCTCATCCATACTTGGACCACCACCGTCATCTAATTCTCAATTATCTGATCTTAGTGAGCAGTTTCAGAAGTTCTTAGCCACACAGCCACGTGCCATGTCTACATCAACACATACAGGTTTGGGATCACATAGTCAGCCAGGTACCTTCTCACCATGGATTCTTGACTCAGGTGCTTCCAAACATATGTCCTCTAATGCCGCGTTTTTTAATTCCTTACGTCCTTTCCCTTCATCTACTTCTGTTATTACTGCTAATGGCACCCCGTTGCCCTTAGCAGGTGTTGATTCTATTCGTACTTCTAACCTATCTCTTCCAGATGTCTATTTTGTGCCTGGTCTTACTTTAAATTTGGCATCTGTTGGCCAGTTATGTGATTCCGGGTGTTTGGTTAACTTTTCCTCCACTGCTTGTTATGTACAGGATCTACAGTCTCAGAAGTTGATTGGGATAGGCCATAGGCAGAAAGGAGGGCTGTACGTTTTGGACACTCTAGAACCCGTGCATGTTGCAGCCTCTGGTGTTGATCTCTCATCTTTTCAGTTGACTTCTTCCTCTTCCCCTTTTTATTTATGGCATTCGCGTTTTGGACATGTGTCAGCTAGTCGTTTAAAGTTTTTAGTCTCTAAAGGTTGTTTGGGAGATTTAGCTATTCATGACATTTTAGATTGTAGTGCTTGCAAACTTGCTAAGTTTTCTGCTTTACCGTTTTCTCGTAGTGTTTCTCGTTCAATTGCACCTTTTGATTTGGTTCATTCAGATGTGTGGGGGCCCGCTCCTGTTTCTACTAAAGGAGGGTCTAGATATTATGTTTCGTTCATTGATGATTATAGTCGTTATTGTTGGATATATCTTATGAAACGACGTTCGGATTTTATTGATATTTATAGCTCTTTTCGTGCGCTTGTCAAAACACAACACTCTACTATTATTAAGTGTTTTAGGAATGACTTGGGTGGTGAATATACCTCTCTGTTTTTTCGCAAGTTACTTGATGAGGATGGTACCATTTTTCAAACTTCATATACTGACACTCCTCAGCAAAATGGTGTTGCTGAGCGCAAACATAGACATATTATTGAAACGGCACGTTCTCTCCTTTTATCTTCCAAAGTGCCTAATGAGTTTTGGGGAGAAGCAGTTCTCACTGCTGTTTATTTAATTAATCGAATACCATCCTCCTATACATCTGGATTGTAGCCGTTTGAAACTTTACTTGGGCACTCTCCTGATTATTCTTCTTTGAAGGTTTTTGGATGCATGTGTTTTGTACTTCGTTCTACAGTTGAACGTAGTAAATTGACTTTTTGTTCTGCATTATGTGTTTTCTTAGGTTATGGCGATGGTCAAAAGGGTTATCGGTGTTTTGATCCCATTGGACAAAAGTTATATGTGTCTCGTCATGTAGTATTTCTTGAACACGTTCCTTTCTTCTTTATTGCCGATAACACTTCTCCTGTGAACATGTCTGATCTTGTTTATATGGATCCTTTTGCACATGATGAGACTAGTCAACCCGTGTCTACTCCCTCGTCTCCCACTTCTCCTACTGCAGGTACACATGCACCATCTCAGGGTGTCCCCTCTCCTTCTCCTATGCCGTCTCCATCATCGTCTCAGGCTGAGGATCCGCCTTCACCACCATCACCACCACCACCGTCTCGATACCCGTCCCGTATCCGTAAGTCTACTCAACTACCTGACTTTGATTACTCTTGCTATTCTGAATCCTTTTGTTGCTTCTTATCCTCTCTCCACAAACTTTCTGAACCTTCCTCTTATAAAGAAGCAGCTGCCGATCCCCTTTGGCAACAGGCTATGGCTGATGAACTTGCTGCTCTACATAAGACTGATACTTGGGAATTGGTCCCTTTACCTTCAGGTAAACATGCTATTGGTTCACGTTGGGTGTATAAGATTAAAACTAAATCTGATGGCTCTGTTGAGCGCTACAAGGCACGGTTGGTTGCTAAAGGCTTTACTCAAGAGTATGGTTTGGATTATGAGGAGACATTTGCACCAGTTGCCAAGATGACCATTGTACGTACTCTTATTGCAGTTGCATCTGTTCGCCAATGGAGTCTGTCTCAAATGGATGTTAAAAATGCCTTTTTAAATGGGACCCTTCACGAAGAAGTTTATATGACTCCTCCTCCTGGTGTTTCTCATTCTCCTGGTTATGTTTGTAAGCTCAAAAAGGCACTCTACGGTCTCAAACAAGCTCCTCGTGCCTGGTTTGAGCGATTCTCCACTGCTCTTTCATCACTTGGCTTTGTGTCTAGTCATCATGACTCTTCCCTATTTTCTCGTTGTACTTCCGCAGGACGTAACCTTCTTTTGTTATATGTTGATGACATGATCCTTACTGGGGATGATGTTGTAGGGATTGCCGATTTGAAGTCTGAACTGGCTCGTCTCTTTGAAATGAAGGATTTGGGTCCCCTATCTTACTTTTTACGCATTGAAATTGCCTCTTCACCCCGAGGTTATATGCTTTCTCAATCCAAGTACACCGCTGATATCATTGAATGTGCTCGCCTCACTGATGATAAGACAGTTGATACACCCATTGAGACTAATGTTTGCTATTATTGTTCTCTCTTCGTTCTTTCTCTCATCTTCTTCTCTACTAGTTGAATATACACTTATTATTGATGATTTCACACATCCAACTCCACTCATTCTCTCCTATCACATCAGAATCCATAAAAATCTATTTTTACACTTCAACTAACACGCTAAATATATTACCCACTTTTGAGCACTTGTGTTTTTTTAAACAAGTTGTTTATTCACACATTACTTGTTAGACAATGTCTTGTTTTATTTAAGTGCGTGCTAATCTATTCATTTTAATAAATTTTTACACAATTTTATGCATTTTTTTCAACTTCACTAATTCTCTCCTATTTCATATCCACATATCTCGTGGGACGTACCTGTACTACACAAATCTCTACAATTAAACTTCACCTATTCTCTCTCATATTTCACATCAAAATCCATAAAACCCATTTTTACCCATACACTAACACGCGCTAAATCATGTCTTGCTCCTTTGTCTGTGCTTTTAATTCTTTTTCTAGATTCTAAGTGTATGTTTGATTCATAATAAATTTTCAAAACTATTTCTCTCTCTCTTCCTTTTCAACCACACATACAATTATTTTATATTTTTTAATATACTATTTTCCATTTTACATCACACAATGTACACGCAATTCGAGTAAACAAAACTTACTCTTTATTTATTGTGAATCAGACATGCCCTAAGAATCTGTCTTGTGGAGAGAGAATGAACTTGGTATTACGATAATCACAAAGATTCTTCTTAATAACAACCATAAACCATTAGAAATATACAAGTACTATCTAGTAAATATTATCTACAATCTTGTAAAGTGTAATATGACGAACATAACTTGGAATTATAAATAATTACCCGGGTTATAAATCATCAGTGATATACAAGTACTGTATAGTAATATCTACAATCTTGTAAAACATAATATGAAAAAACAGATGTTGGAGAAACTATGTCATTGTGCACTCTTCTTCTTCTGTACTACATAAATCTCCCCCATTCGACTCGATTCATTCTCTCTCCTATATCACATTAAAATCCATAAAAGTCTATTTTTACACATATACCCACTTTTGAGCACTTGTTTTTTTTTAAAAGTTGTTTATCGACACATATTGCGCATGTTAGTCTATTCGTTTTAACAAATTTTTACATATTTTTATACATTCTTTTCAACTCACTCAATCTCTCTTATTTTACATCCACATATTTTATGAGATCTACTTGTATTACACAATCTCCACCATTCAACTCCATTCATTCTCTCTCCTATATTACATCAAAATTCATAAAAATCTATTTTTACACATACACGAACCATGGCGTTACTTGTTAGGCAATGTCTTGTTCTATTTAAATCATGTCTTGCTCCTTTGTCGGTGCTTTTAGTTCTTTTTCCAGATTCTAAGAATCTGTCTTGTAGAAAGAAAGAGAGAATGAACTTGGTATTATGATAAACACAAAGATGCTTCTTAATGACAATTATAAATCATTAGAAATATACAACTACTATCTAGTAAATATTATCTACAATCTTGTAAATTTTATAATATGAAAAACAGACGTTGGAATTATAAATAATTACCCAGATGCGGAATAATAACGGTTATAAACCATCAGTGATATACAAGTACTGTATAGTAATATCTACAATCTTATAAAGCATAGTATGAAAAACAGATGTTGGAGAAACTATGTCATTGTCTACTCTTCTTCTTCTTCTGTTTTTTTTGTTTTTTTTGTTTTTTTTTGTGGTTTACGCCCTAGATTTCTGTTAAAAATATTAAATTCATTGCCGTACTTAGAAATAATAAATAAATAAATAAAACAACATCCAGGCTTCATATTCTCTTGGTTCAACCCGTGCTCTTGTTGTCCTGACTCCATTGGCGCAGAAAATTAACACTGGCGTTCCAACGCCTCTCCCACAACATGAGGATTTAGACGATGATCGTTGGCTAACCTTGACAAAAGGTATGCAGCATTGATCATGCAAGTTTTCAGGTCATCCATCTTTGGCTTAGCTTTGTAACTCACTACTCCCCCCGGTAATATCTCTTTCTTTGTTTTATGAATTATGTATTTTACGGTCATACCCGCTCTTATCACTTATGTTTGTGATTTAGATGTGTCATTATTGTTGATCATCAGCCGGCCGGGGAGGCTCCAAGCTAAAGTTGCAAATGCGGACTATATTGACAATATTCATAATTGGAAATTGGTCTGATTTACATATCAATTAATAATTTTCTGGTTTTTAATCTCTAAAACCATTATATAGACTGTAGAGTTGATCAGCATGACATTCTAACTGGACTTGTATTAGTTGTATATTACTACTCTACAAAAACCTGCAGATTTAGACTAGTAGAAAATTTTTCACAAGCAAAACTCGGAGTTTTTGCTTTTTTTTTTTTTTTCAAAACCTAAATTCCACTTCTTTGATTTCTCAACACCGTTTTCATATCTCCCTCATCTTGCCTACAAGTTTGTCATAGATGTCTCCAAAATTTCAATTTTCCAAACCATTTCTACAATCAACACTTCCTACTCAAGTTTCTAGGTTAGGATTTATAACTGTATTATTATTTCATTTTTTCCCTCCCCCCCTCCCCCTTCCTGGCCTCCTCTAATTAGTCTTGCCTGTAGTAAAGAGACTCAGTTGCTGATTTGGCTGCAGTAGGGGGAATGGTGTATTCTTGCATCTTGGGAGGAAGATGTTATGGTGTAAGTCGCACTAGTTTGTTAAAATTATAGTTGGTGAGTAGCAAAATTTATTTGAGGCGTGCCGGTGTAACAGAGACAAAGGGCACAAAGGAGACGACCTAGCCCTGTTTGGTTTCATATTCGCAATAAGGTAATGTAAACAGAAATAGGCATGACATAGAAACGATGAATTAGACTAGTACACAGGTAAATTGCATAATGCATGGGGATGGGAAAAGTGAATATATAAAAAATTAAAAAGGAGCAAATTAAGAGAAGTGAGCATATACATCTGTTAATGCATGCCGACTCAGTGAAGAATAACAAAAAAAGGTGTAGAAAGAAGAGAAAAGGAAACTGGAATTTAAGGAAAGAGAAGCAAATATTTAATAATGGGTTTGCACTAGGTAACAAATGAAAGCAAAACTAAAACAATTGTAAATTGACAGCAATGTATGCAAAGTACTGGATTCTGCCTTAGGGAAAGAGAGAGAATTTGAAAATTTACTGGAAATGAGAAATGGTTAATGGTTTCCTTTCAGGTGCTACGTACATGAAGATAATGTTGGGAAAGTTGAATAGAATCCAAAGCAGCTTTCATCTAACTATTTCAGTATGTGATGAACAGGGCTGGCATTATCCCACCAACTCTCTTGAGCCCACCTTTCCACACGGATATGAACAGCCCCACCGTCCGAGCATCAGATGGATGAGTAGTTCTCAAATTATATTAGGTTTCATAATTTCTTTTAAATTTCAATTTGTGATTTTTAAATGGGGTGTGGGTTGGAAATTTGATGAATTAAAGGGCTAGATTGCATTGTTCATGTTAAAGTTTAAATTGCAAGATAAGGGGTTCAATCTGCTCTTTTTTTATAAAATTTTCAATCTGCCCATTTCCATACAATTTCATTCCAGCTATTAACTAAGTTTCTATGGCTTCTAAAGTCGTGTTTATTTTCTCTTCAACAATTGACAGAGATCTTGATGAAAAAGTGAGAGATGCTCTTCATGGTTATATCGAAGAACGAGGGATCAATGACAGCCTCTTTCCATTTCTACAAGCTTGGCTTTATGTGAAAGATCACAGGAATCTCTTTCATTGGTTTAAGACAGTTGGAACATTTGTTAACAAGCACCAGCAGGGAGCTTCCCGTGCCTAGTGGATGTTAAGGTAACTCTCCAGTAAATTATGGACAATTCTGGTTGAAACCCCTCTCTGTGCATGAAAACAGAGAGAAATTGAGGAATTGAAATGAGGATCTTCTACAATGCACTCTCTCCATTCTCTTTGATAGGATATTAGGCGTTGGCACTTGGAATGGCTAATATGTCTTCTTGTGACAGTGGTTCGAGCCATTTATTTTTCCGTTTCACTGAGTTTGAGCTCTTACACTTGTTTTGTTTCTTGGAACAGTTTCTTATTACCTTTCACATGCTTGGGAGTTTTACCACTAATAGATTGTGTAGTTATACCAATTTTTATTCATGGATTCAGTGGTCATTTGGAATCCATTGCACAAAAATAATTTTCTTTAGTGAAACTTACAATTTTTCTTACTCAGTAATCATTTTTCGACCACAGCAGTCGAGAAAAAGAAAGGGGGAAAAATTGTCTTCTCTAGAGCCGTAGAAATAGTATAATCGGATCACATGAGGACACATAAATCACTTGCTATGTGTCAATATGGGGAAAAAGGAAGTATTGATTTGCTTAAAGTACTAAAGTTCAAATTTTGGCAGTGTCAAAATATTTCCCTTGAACTTGCAAACAGAATGCATTTTGCAAGATTAATGAAAGAAATTCATTAATGAAAGAAATTCAAGAAATTACATTTTATTCTCAATAAGTAAGCTGTGAAATGATACACTTAATATTAATATTGAACAAATTAAAAAATACTAACAACTTTGCACATAATTTCTGAATAGAAGATGACACATTGACGCCAACGAAGTTCAGCTTGTCATCATCTTCTTTCCCAAGCAAATACACGAGCCATGGAAGCTCACCAGAGGAAGTCTCCTCAGCTCCACATCCGAAAATTTATTACAGTAAACAACACTCTTAACAGCAAAATGGACATACAATCAATCCATTCTCATTACACTCAGAGCAATTCATCACCCCATCACCCCCCTGAGGAACAATTTTCCTACTGCCATTACAGTTAAAACACACAATAAACCTTATCCCAGCACAACCTTCACAGAGTTCTTGAGACTTATCCATAGGTATCCCTTCAAGAAGTGGCTTCAACTTCCCCTGTTCATGCAATCCCATAACCTCAACAGCTCCTCCAATGTACCTCCCCTTTATAAAGAGCCTCGGTGGCACTAATTTTTCTCCCACAACCTTCCACAGCTCGTCCCTATACTCCAAATGCATAGATATATCCCTCTCGTAGAACAAAACCCTCAAGTTCTCCAATAGAGATCTGATTCTATGACAGTCATCGAAGGTCTTTCGTATCCCCCTTAGGCCTGTGGTGTAGAGGATAACTGTCTCCATACCCCCTGGTGGACACTTGTAGTCGAATTCCAGTAGTGGGTCGATAATTTCGTTGATCTTTCTTGATTTTAAAGGTGGGCCATTTTCCTGCCATTCTGTTGCCTCTATTCGTGTTCTTCGCTCTGTCTCCTCTTGGGCTTTAACTTCCATGACTGCTCGCTCAAAGGCTGCAAGAAGATTGGGGTCAAAAAGTGTTCCTGAGTCCAAATCCGGCCGCCTAAACAAAGACACATCAATCTCTGATAAGGGTAAATGCTTTTCATCCTCAATTTTCTCACTTTCTTGAAGCTCAGCTTGGATTTTTGGTTTCTTTTCAGGTTTAATATTCTCCTTATCATCGATGTCATCACTGAACTCGGGTTCTTGATCTTCAAGATCCTTCATAAGCTCTTTAACATCAATGATCTCTGGTTCTTGCATTAATTCATCTTTAACCATGACATTCTCGGGATTTTCTAGGATGGAAACAAGCGGCTTACGGGCGGGAGAATTGGATTCGGGCGGTGAAGTGTATACATAGCCTTCAAATGCATTTACCTGAAGAATTCTTTCTGGTTTCAGATACCCAATTGTTTTGATGGTCTTCAATTTCTTGAGTAGCCTTCCTTTCACTCCCTTCATCTTCAACTAAATCTGGTTCAGTGAGTTCAGGATTTTGTAGCTATCTTAAAGACGATTTGAAAAATGAGAATACTGGGGTTTTTAAGTGTCAGAAGAAAATGAGCAAGACGAGCTTTTTGTTCATCAATCCGACAACCGTTGCAGAGGAGAGAGAGAACGATGTCATATTGTCAATTGGTAACGGCTAGAAGATTTTTAAAATTGAAATGATTTGGTGGGAGGAGGTGCATTGTTGCTAGCGTGGACCACTTTTTGGATGGGAGGCCGGGTGGGTACAGTCCGGGTCGAGTCACACGGTTCGAGAAAAGGATACTTTTCTACCATCTTTTTGGCACTTTCTTCACGAGAATATTCGGCGACTTTTCATGAAAGAAAAAAGTAATTTTTGAAAATAGGTTGTTGGATAATTCATATATTTTCATATTATTAGTAAAATTCATATATTTTCATTAATGAATGGTTATTTTTATAAATTATAATTGATATAAAATGGACATTGAAACCATTTAATCCGATTACGACTCTTTATATTATTTAGTATGACAGTACTATAGCATTGTAGATCTTTTGGGCGATTGATCATCTCATAATTGTTATGACATGCACTGCAAATCACAACAATTATCAGCTTGAGAAACTGTTGCTCTACCCTTTTTTTTTTTACCCGAATATAACTTTTTTTGATGTTTTGCTAATTGGTACATTTAACGTGAGATTGTTAGTTGAATAATAATGTTACATGAGTCAAAATCTTTAAAGTGAGATGCATGTCTCTATACTATCAAGTCACCTTACAAAATTTTGGTATATCACGCATCAAGAATTTTTTCTTTTTTTTTTTGAATGATACATTACAAATTAGACATAGTACATCAGAAAATATCATTAAATCATTTGAAGCACAATCCATGCCAATCTCGACTTAGGGCTCGTGGAAAACGAATTTGAGAGAGCATTCCAGGACTCCATAACCACCATATGACAACGAACTAACAGAAACAAACGAAACAAACAAGTCATCACATAAGGATGTACAAATCACAAACACTATATAGGATGTAAATATAACATTATTAATAATATTTGTAGAATTCGAACCTTAAACCTCCTACTAGTTATGAGAAATTTTGACCACCAGACTAATCCTGATGGTTCAAGTATCAACTATTATGTTGATAGTTATGTTTAAAAATCATTTTCCTTATCTAGTTATTGTTAGCTAGCGTCGCTTGGGTTCAAAACGAATAAAGAAAGTGACCCGTTTTTTTCTGTTCCTTCTTTGAAGTACGTATATGCGCACGCACGTGCATAGAAAGATCAAAGTAAGAAAGAAAGATTTTAATATTACAT
Source organism: Jasminum sambac (assembly GCA_018223645.1). Classification (NCBI taxonomy): domain Eukaryota; kingdom Viridiplantae; phylum Streptophyta; class Magnoliopsida; order Lamiales; family Oleaceae; genus Jasminum; species Jasminum sambac. Next base: position 38,433,128 of record CP073645.1, on the reverse strand, counting down.
CAAACAAATTACCCTTCAAATCATAGTTATATTTTATATTTATTTTCCAAAATAATATATTATATGTACATGGAAACTTCATGTTAGAGCTTGTCAATTATCTAGAGTTGGTAAACTAAATAGAAATAGGAACACGTTACAAGAGAAGAGATTAGCAATAATTATCGACACAATTGAACTCCGAGAATTAGATTTTCCCCTCATTGATTCCTTTAATCTCATTTTCGTTATTTTTATTATTAATTATTTATTTTTATTTTTTATTTTTGCCAACCAATCCCCCATAATCACTAATTATTAGAGTAATTAGATAAAACACAGTTTCTCGTAGGTTCGACCCTTGCTCCTCACTACTACATTTAATTATTTTAAAATCAAGTAAGAAAAATTATTATTCAGTACATTGCAGCACGCTATGATTCAGATTAAAACAAAAATTTCTAAAAGTCGATTTTTCTAATAATTTTTTAAATCCATTTAACTAAAAACAACTACGAACCAGATCTAGAAACAAAGCATCATCATTGCATGAAGTGCACATCCAATGTCTAGTTAGGAGAGAGATACAATTCCAATTTTTTACAAGTCACACATTTTTTTTGATTTTCGATCTTTCTAAATCACTTTTTTAACTTTTCCCCTATTTTTCTTTTTTTGATTTTCGATCTTTCTAAATCACTTTTTTCACTTTTCCCCTATTTTTCTCCACCTTTTGTGTATACATCCTCATGCCACTTCTACATCTAAAAATCCAACTTCAGCCCCTCCATTATTATTTCATCATTATTTTAAAATTTATTTCTACGTCTCTCCTACTTTTTCATTTTTCCTTCTATTTTCTTTTCAATTAAAATAATCTTCCCTTTATCTCTCTCCTCCACATTATATTTTTAACATCGACTCTACATCCACCACCAATGGAGATGCCCTTAACTCAAATGTCAAACTTAGCATCAAACTTAACACGGAAGAAGTATCTCAACTCCATTCACAACTGCAGAATCATAACCATCAAACTCTGACGAGCTAAAGAAGCCATATATAACAGATACAATTATAAATTATCCAAATTGTAACTTGTATTGTTCTTCAACAAATATTAAAACACACTGTGTTACTATCATCATACAGTACCAATGCATGCCAAATAAAAATTTCAAACCATTAAAAGTCTTCCCAATACCACTAGCATAGGAAAGAAATATTGCAGAAAATATTAATAACTCCAAAAACTCATAAATCCAATAACCCCACCTCCCCTCTCTCTCCTTCCGCTGAGAATTGCATCACTGCTGTGCACACTGCACTCTCTGGGCTCCACCATGCATATCGTCATCATCGTCATCGTAAGCCTCTTGAGCAGCTTGCTGCTTCCTACGCATCTCTTCTTCAATGTTAACATCATGCAAGGTAGTCTCCTCACATTCATCCAATTCCATGTCTGTAATCTGAGACGTAGCCCTTGCGGGGAGCACTTTCTCAAGAGCTTTGCACTGATCCGGGCGAAGAGATTCAGGGAAATCCACACTGAAATGAATGTATAATTTCCCTCTCATGAATGGCCTTTGGTACATTGGCATTCCTTCATCGTTAATGGCCTTGAATTGATCTGGGGGCCACAAGATTTAAATATATCAATATATGGTTAGCAATTGAGGTACTAGTTGATCACAAATATGAAATATACATCAGCAGAAACACATAAATGTTGTTTCTCAGCAGATTTCACAAGATTTTTTCTAGATAGTATTTACTTGCGAATGAACTTACCAGGTTTGACAACTTCTCCAGGTTGGGATTTAATGAGGAGCTGCCTATTGTCTAAATGAGTCAGAATAAATTGGAAGCCACAGAGTGCTTCAGTCAAGGTCAACGTGTGTTCGACAAAGAGATCATCACCCTTTCGCTTAAACTTGGGGTGCTCCCTCTGTTGTAGGACAAACACGATGTCACCTGTAACTGTATCTGGCTGCAAAAACCAAATCCCAGTTAAAAATCAGTCAACAAATTTAACTTCTTAAATGCTTGCTTTGATTAAACCCTTTCAAACATCTCTTCCTCTTCTACTTATTTTCAGCAACACAGTCACACAAACACGCTACACAAACACACGCGCACACGTTCTTTGGAAAGAATCTACAGAGCACAAAGTCAATAATGAGAAAGCAAGTTTTCTCACTTACCGCTTCATCAGCCTCGCCAGGGAAGGTGACCTTTTGTCCATTTTGCATGCCTTTCTCAACATGGACCTCCAAAACTTTCTTCTCCTGCATGACCTTCTCACCCTTGCACTGTGGGCAACGGTCCTTGTCACTTATGGTCTCACCGGTGCCCTTACATTCATTACAAGGGTGCTGCATTTGCTGGATCATAGACGGGCCCAGATGTCTAATGGAGACTTTCATACCGGACCCTTGACAGCCACGGCACTTCATCGAAGCACCTGATTTAGAGCCTTTCCTGCACACCATCACTCAGTAGCTTTAGCGATTAAAGTAAAATACTAAGCACTCGTCGAGATTATATAAGAACTAAGCAGCAAAAGAACTCACCCCTTGCACTTGGAGCAGAGTACATTCCGAGAAAGGGAAAGCTTCTTTGATGCACCATTGTAAAGATCCTCAAGGGAGACCTTGAGAGGATGAATGACATCCTCACCCCTGCGTTGCCTCCGCCCTCTGCTGCTTCCACCAGCACCTGGGGACATGAAAGAACACTTGTAGCGCACGTGTTTGGTTAAATTTTTAGCTCGCTAAAAACAAACTCCTTACGTCGAATAATGAAGCAGTGATTTGATATGTGTGGTTAAATACTTAATTAAGTTAATTTATAGGCATAATATAAACTTTTACCATCCCAAGTAGCAATCAAACACCATATCAGATTCTTAAATCACTTACCTCCAAAAGGACTACCACCGAAAAGGGATTCAAAGATATCAAATGGGCTATGCCCACCGCCACCTCCACTCCCCATTCCTTCCTTGAGAGCATCCTCACCATATTGATCATAGATGTCACGCTTCTCTGGGTCACTCAAGACTTCGTAAGCTTGAGCAATCTCTTTGAACTGCATGATTCGTCGCAATAAGGCATATGTAAAGCACACAGAATATAATATCACAAAAGAAGTTGCCGGACTTATAAATGAGTGGGAAAAATTGTTTCTTCATATCACATTACTCCGCTAGAACACATCTATCTGGAAGGGTAAAGAAAAAACAAATACAAATAAGGTAATTTCAAATCAGCCGCACATAACGAATTCTAAGTCTTTGGAGCAAGGTTTCAACCTCAAAATTCCTATAACACGCCACAATAACTTGAAGACACTCTAATCAACATATATATACAAATACATCACTGATTTAAACCATCGAAATTATACTACAAAAAGAGGCTGGCTAAAGCTAAATTCAGATTTAAATGAAAACAACAATTAAAATCTGAAAATACGAAAGCAGATTCCAAAGTAACTGATGGATACAAATATTACGCAATTCTGAAAACAACGAAAACCCTAGATCTACCGATATATGCACAATCATAACCACCCCCTACCCCGTAGCCCTAATCCCAAAGAGATATTGATCAATCAAAGATACGAGCTCAAAAAGAATTACTTTTTCAGGGTCTCCTCCTTTGTCAGGGTGGTTCTTGATGGCTAATTTACGGTAGGCCTTCTTGAGATCGTCCTGTGAAGCATTCTTCGATACCCCCAGGAGCTCGTAGTACTTGGTGTTATTGCTCTTTTTGGGTACTCCACCGAACATCTTTGCTTCTACTTTTTGTTCTTCAAATAATCAAAACCACGCTCAAACCACCAAATTACTAAACAAATCAACAAAAACCCAGAAAAATAAAAACAGATCGACGTTAATCAATCGATCTGAGAACTAGTAAAACAATACATACACAAAATTGTGTATGTATTATATAGAGAGGGGCGAAGGAGACAGGAAGATCCCCAAATCGAGTCGGCAGGTAATTGAGACTTTCAGACGTGGGTACTAGCAATAGTTTTATAACTTTTAGGTCAGGAGGAAAATTTGGACGGTTGAGATTTAAGTGATGGCCGCCAAAGAAGACGCATGGTTGTTCCTGCTTGTTGACAAGAGTCACAAGACCATGTTTGGCAAGTGTTAAGAGTCAATACACAAAGCCACTTAGCTTATCAACCTGACTAAGCAGATCTGATAGGTGCTTCCGGTAAACTTTTATTTTGTTACCAGTGAAAATTTTAGATTGAGTTGTAAGGCTTGTAAGGGAGATTACAAGGTGCATGTATAACTAGCATACTGCTTTTAAGCGATGGAATTTGACCGTGGAGGAAGCTAATCTAGTGGCTGAGAAGAATTAGAGGTTGAATTAATGAATTTTCAGGATTCTAAATTGGAGAGTTTCGAGAGAGCTTTTGATTATTTGAGGTAGACGTAGATTTCACTTTTTGGTTCCTACAACAAAACATTCCTATGTTTGGGATAATGAGCACCAATGTCAGATATATGGTTAATGTTGATGGTTAATTTTTTATTTTTTTATTTTTTTTTTAATTTTTCGAAAGGATGTTGATGGTTAATTTTGCCAAAGAATATTCAAATTGAAAATGACATCTTTATGAGTTGTGAAGGATGTATACTTGAATGATAAATCACTTGCACACATTTTCATCAATCAACGAAGCATTGACTCCTAGGAAGTTGAGTGTTAGGGTATGTGTTTTTATGTGTTTTGATGTGATATAGGAGAGAGAAACAGTGGAATTGAATGGTGGAGATTTGTGTAGTACAGGTAGGTCCCACGAGATTTGTGTGTAAAAATATGTAAAAATGAGTAGGAGAACAGACGCTGAATTGAACCATTTGAGTACATAATTATATTGTGTTAAGCAAGTAATATTCATCTCCTAATGAGATTGTAGGTGTTGTATTGAAGTTATGTGTTTCTAGCATGTGTATAAATGTATTTATAAATAACAATAGCATTATTATTTTATGTATTTTTCTATGATTTTAGAGTTCGTTTACAAAATTTAAATAAAAATAACTTTTTTTTGTTGAATAACTTTTAGCACTCATTTTTACAATACATTTCTCTTTTTTCGAAAAAAGTTAAATTATTAATCTTTTTCAATAGTATTACACTATTACTTTTCAACTTTATATATTTTTTTAAAAAGTAGTCTTTTTTTCTTTCTTTTTTTAAGAGGAATCTTTGTCAAAGGAGTTTTGATAGGCAAGACTTGGAGAGTAGTGTTACTGTAAAAATAAGCAGCTCATTTTTAGGAATAATGGACAAGAAGCAATATGATAGTCCAAACATTCACTAAGCCCACGAGTTCGATACTTTTTATTGTTTTTATTATTTGTCGCTTTTGTCAGCCAACTTTAAAAGTGATGTTTTAACCCACCATGGCACCATCTACTTTTTATAGACATATAAAAGAGAAGAGTATTAATGGAGAAATTTTTTTGGGACAAAATTTGATTTTTATTATAAAATTAATAGATTTAAGAGAACAATATAAAAGTTCATGAGAAGATATAGGAAATAAGATGAATATTTGAAAAGAAGAATGAGAGATTTTATTAGTGATGAGTGAGGCAATAAACCTCCTATTTATAGAGTTACAAAATAATGGTAAATATATAAATTATAATAGACTTGGGGGTAAAATAGTCATTCACATAGTAGATATGATAAATAGCTATCCAAAGTGGGTATTGATATTTACAACACTTTTTCATATCCACAACTTTTGATTACTCTTTCAAACTTTTTTTTAAAATTTATTTCTTTAATTTTGATAATACTTTTCCATGGGAAGAACAAAGACTCACAAAAGCATCGGTTGGTAATTTGTGCTTTTACTTCGTGTAACTTATGCTCATATCTAGTGCTGGGCATTAAACCCGCAAAACCAAGGAACCAACCCGACCCGACCCGTCCGATTAGGGTCTAGTTGGTTTTTTTTTGTCAATCGATTGGGTTTTCGATTTGGTTTCTACCAAACCGAAAACTCGATCAGTTATAAGAAAAAAAATCGAAAAAACCGGTGAACCGAACATAATCAAACCATCGGTTCGGTTTGGAAACATCCAAAACAATTTTTTGCCCCGACCCGATGCCCAGCACTACTCATATCCGCTTAACCTAGTAAAAATTTTAGTCTCGAACTTATTGTTCATTCGCACTTTTTTTTTAACACTAAGGAATGGTGTGTTTGATTGAGCAAACTTTTTCAGGAAAAACCAACTTTTCCATATTTTTTTCAACTTTTATCTGTTTGATTACATCTTTTTTTTCCAGGAAAATATTTTCCAACTTTTCTCAAAATCCTTTCATTTCCTTATTTTAAAGGAAAACGTTTTCCTTAGGGGGAGGTGGTTTTTATTTTCGGAGAAAAATTTATCCTTTTTTTAGTAGACAATTTACTTTAACCATAAAGATAAGGAAAATGTTCAAATTTCATTAAAAAAAAACAAAAATAAGGAAAACAGCTCTATTTTCCAACCTATAAATTAATACAATCAAATACCTACATCTACCATTTACCTGAAAAAAAAAATTTTGAAATTTATTTACCTGAAAAATATTTCCTTCAAACCATTTTTTGGCTTTACAATTAGGGTGTGTTTGATACACCATTTTTTTCCAGGAAAAGTTGGTTTCCCACAAATTTTTCCAACTTTTGTAGTGTTTGATAGGCATTTTTTTTCTTAGAATGTGTTTTCCATCTTAGAAGTCACGTGACCTTGTTTTCCCTCAAAAGCTGGAAAATGGATTTCCATCTACAACCCGGATTGCCTTTTCCAGGAAAAAGAAAACGTCATTCATCATCCCATTTCATATCCATCCGCTCGACCTATGTCTCTCTCTCTCGTCTCTCTTCTCAATCATCTGCAAGCAAACCCCAAAATTACGTCACATCTCTCTCTGTAAATCCATCGCTGACCCCCTCTCTACAGCTGAACGGCCGATCCCTCTTTCTCTGTCGAACTTAATTGCCGAAATTAGGGCTTGGATGGAGAGCTTTTTGCTGAACATTGGGAGTGCTTTTTGCTGAATCTTTGTGGTCGAAAAATCATTCCATTCGAGGCATGTAGCCGTAGATTTTCAATTGTGAATTTTTCGTCAGTGCTCTGTTTTTTTCGCTACTGTATTTTCCCCCAAAACGGTGCGTGCGTATGTACCCAGATCTTCAGCTAAAGTACGGCCATATTCATAGAGTAAAAGAAAACGTGGACAAGTGCTTCAGTTGATTAATAATATTAAAAATTCATTGCATTGGAACATTTGCATTTGAAAGATATAACCAATTGATCAAACTGGCAAAAAAATATAAGCAACAATTCCAAAATCATAAGCTTGTTTGGTAAATTTCTTTATAGCCTTCTTTAGTTTTATTTCAAGAAGATAAAAGTGTTAAATATAAATTCCTATTTCAACTATTTTACGGGTAATCAAAAACCGGAGCAAAACAAAAAAAGTTAAAACAACTGACTTGAAATATACAAAGTTGGTTTAAAGTTATGTTTGATAGAGATTATAGAGAAATAAATATTTTTCTAGGTGTAGTTGAAGACTAAAAGGAAAGTATTTTAAAAACTTGTAAATTCAATGTAATGAATAGTTGAGAATAACATTGGCAAAAATAATTTCCCACTCTTCGTTTATGTTCTTGTGGCCAAGGTTTAGGTTATTTGAGGTAATTTTGTTTTTTGGGGACTTTTTCTATGGAAATGATGAATTCAAAGTTTTCATTCCAACTCTTATATGTGGTCTACGTAGGAATTGATCTAATTCTTATTGAAGTTAGATTATAGTTTAACTTAATGCTACATGTGTTTTTGGGATTTGATATTTGTGGTTTCATTCCTTTTGTTGCCTTGAAAAGAATGACAGTCTCTTGGAGTGTTACTTGTTTGTACAATAAGGCTTATGCAGTGTTAGTTGTTTGTATTCAATTGTGGGGAAGCTCACTTTGGACTGCTTGGAAGTTCAATTGCATTGCAAGTTCACTTGTAGCTGTTGCTGCCTGCTGCAGGCTTGCTGATGCTGCAGTTGCTTGCAGCAGCAGCTTATGGCTACGAATCGAAGTTATATTGTTTTTTTTTTCGCGCAACTTGCAACTAAAATGGGGAATAGGTAAACACTTGCATGATATCTATATTTTTCTGCGCATAAAAGTTAAATATTGGCTGAAAATTGACATGGAACCTCCGTTTCAGAAGAGGCGCAAAGAGGTCGATAGCAAGAGGGGAGAGAGAGTCGAAGGGCTCAATTCAAGCGGGTGACATTGTTTCTATTTTCTTCACAGTTTGCAGGTAAGTTTGACTCTGCTCAATGTATGATCATGTGTATTTCAATTACCTTTTGCAGGAAAGACCGTAATTCAACAAGTGGAGGATAAAACTTTGCCCTCGGTATGACGATTTCGAGGCTATTTTTGGTAATGATTCAGCCACCGGAGATAGGGCTGTGACTGGGTTCGACATCCCCTCTCCAATGCAGGGTAATCATATTCTATTGTAATGTAACGAAAAGCGTGTTGATGTACAATCGTATTGGTTGTTGTTGTCTTTAAGGCAAAAATGATATAGGATACAAGTTTCCAATGTTGTGCTTGGATTTTAAATTATGAACGGTCGGCAATGACAAGTTGTTACGTTATATGTTCTCAAACCTAGCACCATATTAAGAGCTTCTTCAATTTTTCTCCTTCTTATGCATTGTTGTTTTAAATTTTTTTTTTAGTTAATGAAAGTGCAAACGAGATTGATCCTACAGTTGACGAGATGGATCCTAGTCCATCGGCGTCCCGGAAACGGCGCAATGAAGAAGGGAGTAGCAAAGTTAAGCGCCGACGTGCTCATCCATCGGATGAGACTGGACCTGCGTTAGCCGTCATTGCGGAATCATCGAAAGAGATAGCAAATGCTTTGAAGGCTCAAGCCACCGTGGACACTCTAAGCCATGTTAATTGGCAATTGATTCTACAGAAATTGCGCGGAATGGGTCTTAACAATGTTGATGCTGTGCAAATGATAAAAAAGTTCCAAAATGACAAAGGTCTGGCTTTGATGTTCATGGGCTCCACTGATGAGGATTTCAACCGTACGTTTGTGTTTATGGAGGTAGGTCGAAATCCTCCATAGCTGTGATATGTGACTTCATCTTTTGTGTATTTTGTACATGCAAAAATTGTCCACCTAATTTTGTATGTATTTCTTTTTGTATCACATTCCTATTATTTTGACCTATTTCAATTATAGAAAACATGTACTAAAACATGAAGGAAAATGATATAGACGGATTGGAATGTACTCCATGAAAATATTATTTTGATCTTTGTTTCGTATCATATGAATATGTTGTTGTCAATGGGTTCAAATGTTGTAGTTCTTTTATGTTCTTTTGTTTTGGAAGGACCGGGTGATTAGATTATATTTATGAATTGGCTTTGTTTATTTAAAAAATTAATAGAAAAAATCGAAAATTAAAAAAAAATTGATCCAATCAATTTTTTTTTTTTTGAGGGACAAGGGGATAATACATGTATTAGAGCTTGAAGTCAACAAAAATTAACCAAAAAAGAAGTGATATAATCACTTCTTTCTCAATTTCACAATAAACTTTGTAGTGCAATATTCGGTTCGTTTCTAGAAATTTTTTATTTTAAATGGCAATGTTAAAATTAACAAAAAATTACAAAGATTTTCTTGAAAGATTAAAAAAAAAAAAATTGGTTTGTAAATTGTTACAACTTTTCCATGGAAAAGTATATTTTTTCCATGGAAAATGATACATTTTCCAGGAAAAAAATGTCAATCAAACAACAATTAGTAGGAAAACATATTTTTTTCCAAGAAAATATTGCCAATCAAACACCAAAAGTAGGAAAATAACACACTTTTCCGGGTTAGAAATTTGTGCAATCAAACGCCTATAATTACCAATGCCTGGAAAATGGATTCCCTAAAAATCATTTATCCGGAAAAAGTTTTCAAAGAAAAAGTTTTCCGACTTTACAATCAAACACACCCTTAGAGACACCTTAAAACATTTCCAATGGAGGATAACAAGATTCCCATGCATTAGAAGACAAGCTGCACCAGATATTGTCAATACATACCTATTCTCCATTCCCAAGTGTTGTTTCACGTCAAACTCTAGCGCGTCCTTTGTCCCTATTCTCTTTTCTTGGTCCGATATTTTGCAAAACACGTTCTTCACGTGATTCAAATGCATATTATATTATTATACCATTGTTTCTTTGATACAGATTAATAGTGAATGATAAGAAATTAATGTTGGACAGAGATCTCCGGTTGTGCTTGTGACAATAAAATAGAATCTATCTAATTCTAACGCGTTATTTCCAGTAGCAAGTGCATGACGAAAACTAGAAAACTCTCACAATCTCGGTGTCACATCGTCAATGAGGGAAGGTATATAGAAAAAGCAATATTATTTGCAAGACTTACATCATGCCTCTTGGACATTTTGTTTCTTTTTTTTTTCTTTGACACTTGAAAATTTGGTAATTAACGAAATTAAATCAAAGATTTTTGTCATCCTTCTTGAGTTAATCATCTTGCAAAAAAGAAAAAAGAAAAAAAAAAGGTAATCCACCTGTTGGCAACCAAATAGCACCACTCAAAGAACATCAAAACGTAACATTTTTACATAATCATAGCCTAATTAATTATTCCATTTTTCGATAGAAATATTTTACAATGCTCACAAAGAATTGCAAAAGTGTCCTGTGTTTTTTATTGTTGACAAATATCTATTAAAGATATATCTGGTCGGAGAGTGTCATTATTTAGAGCTCTTGTTTGATATAACCCCTTTTTTTAGAAAGAAAATTATTTTCGTTTTTAAATGTGTAAAGCAATGAAGGTCACGAGAAAATGTGAAAAACAAATTTATTTTAAAAAGAAAATGAAAATGTGCATTTAAAATTTAAATATAAGTGGAGAAAAAGTTACTGTTTCTTAAATTTTGTGAAATTAAACAAGCTCTTGTTGTATTAGACTAATGTCAAGCGACAAAAGTTTTCTTTTCTTTTTTTTCTTGTTTTTTTTTTAATGAAAGTACAAAGATACATTAAAAGTTTTTTTTTTTTTTTTGAAACTAAACTTTATTAATGATTGGCATCGTGACAAACCGAGTTCAAGGCATAAACGATCAAACTGGGGACATCATAAAAAGTATTAGAGTAACCATGTAAACAAGTCTTCGCGTAGGGATGCGAGCGATTACATTGGCTTGTCTCTAGCAAAACAGATCGAAAAACTTTTTTTTTTGTCTCTCCACAAAACATATCGAAAAACTCTGTTTTAGATTAAAAAGATATTTGTAACTCTCAATGAGGGACCCAAACTCCGTAATGTCATCTGAATGAGACAAGATAGTGTCGACCGCTAATTTTGCATCAAAAGTTAGGTCATTTGATAAAAGAAGCATTGTATTGCAGGTGGAACATGCAATTTAAATAAATGAATATGCGTCCACTACATAGAAATTGAGTTGAGTCGGGCACTTAACTTGGTCGTGAGTTTGGTTCAACTTAAAGGTTGAGCTGAAGTTGATCTGTGTTCAGTGTTCTAAAAAGCATAATAAAGTGCACATTAAGCGCGCTTAAACGAGATTAAGCGTGAGCATGGAGTAAAAAATTTTGATGAAAAGCGTGCAAAAGCATGAAAAAGCATGACAAAGCGTGAAAAAGGTAAAAAAGGCATGATGCATGGATTCGTCGTTTCGTCGCACTTTATGCTTTTTAGAACTCGTCTGTGTTCACAAAGGAGGCTTGGTTCGTGGCCAGCCATGGGAGAGGCAAGTAGGCAACTAAACAAGTCGTTCACATGCTGATTTGACCCGTATAACTTAAAAGAAAATAATAAACTAAAAAAGAAAGGGAGCGAGAAGAAAAATAACTGATATTTCAATTATTTTTAACAAAATATGTAATACCCCTAGAAAAATATCTCAAAGGAAAATAACATAATAATATCACATTAAATGAAGACCGCACATGAGGCTAGTGGGTATATGACACCCCCGGGCGGGGGGCCAACCAAAAAAAAAAAAACACACCAGAGATTTTCATGTTACCAATGTGTGTTTTTTTATAGGATTTTTTTTTTTGGAGTAGAAATTTGGGATCATAGGGGTGGATTGTCCCGAATCCAAACAAATCAATAATGGGGTGCTTTTTCAGTTGACCAAACCCTATGGACCTTTTATAGTGTGTTAAAAATGCAATATTAGTCGGAGAGAAGGAAGATTTAAAAAATAAAGAAAAAAGGAAAGAAATTAAATAGTTCACAAACTCATGAGTCAATCCTCGAGCTTGACAAGTTGAATCCAAATAGTCAATATCAAATGTTTCTGGTTCGATCCAGACCTAAGCTTGTAACCGCACCAGCCAACGTGATTTTGGGCTGAACCTAACCAAATCAAACACTTGAACCCCAAATTATCTGCCCAAACATTTAATTTGCTTTAGATAACCGGTTGAATATTTTGTGGTAGATTTTGCAGTTAATGTGGAGACTGGCATGAGTTTCTTATCCTTATTGAATTGGGTCCTATTTGCATTCTTGATTTTACACAGGAAATTAAAATCATTGTCTTGGTGTCTCATGAAAATATAAAAATAAAATTTAAAGATTTCCAAAATTGGCACAAAGTAAAATTTGCAGTGTAGTGATAAATAAGTACCTAAAGCCAAGTTCAATCTTTCATTAGTGTCGCGTCGGAAATTATATGTTGTTAGTTCACTACGACTCATTTTGTTCTTAGGCAAAATTGTTTTTTACGACATAACTGAAATTGATTGTCTACGAACAACATACCATTTTACAAATTATTTCTTACGTTTTAAGAAAACTTGATCACAAAAGCATGTATATATATTTTTTTCAGACTCGTTTTCTTGACACACATTTCTCCGAACCCTTCTCCACCACTCGGTTATTTTATGATCGCTGTATCACTCAATGGTAACCGATGGGAGGAGAAGAAAAAGAACACAAAGTAGAAGCACAACAACACAAATTCGTCGAATTAGAGCAAGAAGAAGAAGATGCAAGTCCACAAAGAAAATCAACAAATGCCCCAATAATGAATCCATGATTTATCCTATCATTGATCCTCAAATACCATCCAAGCAACTCCTCCAAGCATTCCCAATCTTTCAAGCCATGAGTCTTCACCATTTCCTCCATGGACTCTTTGAAATCCTTATAAGGATCATCCGATTCTATCACCAAAGCTTCACTTTCCTCAAATGGTAAAGCTAAAACTCTGCTCATTTTGACCTTGTTTAAGATTGATGAACTTGTGTCGCCTGGCTCGAAAATCAACCTCTCAGATTGCACCCCACGATTGATCAACTCTATCATTTCGCCTCCACAATCCTCCTCGTCGGATGGGTCGAAGAAAACGGTCGTAAAAATTTTGTCGTCGGCTCGAAAAGAAAGTGTTTTTGGCTGTTGCTTGCATGGGTGACAGTGCCATGGATGTTTGGTTTCTTCGTTCTTGAAAAATGAAGGGACTTTCATTTTCTTGGCCATAGATGTTGTTGAAAGATGAATTCTGGTTTCTTTAGGTTGTGGCATTGATTCTAATCAGAAGAACAAGAGGGGGCTTTAAAAAGAAAACATTTTTGTTTTTTTATTTTCTTTCTAAATTATTTTCCCTAAAAGTATATATAATCATATTTACTTTGTATGGCCATGGAACATGACAGTTGCTATATTAATTTCTGTCCTTTTGTTATCTTATATTTAATTAAAATAGCTTTCATATACAATTTTGGTTGCATTAATTCAATGATTAAATTATTTTATTCGATATGAGAGTCAGAAAGACAAGAATTGAAAGAACAAAATTAATTAAACTCACCAGTGACAAGGTAAACAATATTATTTATGATTCATACCAATTAATGAAATGGTAAATTTTATATGTGACAATCTAAATTATTAAAAAAAAAAAATCTTAACCAAGTATAAGAAATTAGATGAAAAACCATGTTTCCCGTCCCCCATTACATTTACCTAACGCGGAAGAGCTAATATCTATTGTCTTATTTTGTGCTCATATAATTGTCTCATTAATCATAATAATCAAGATACTCAATTGGATGCGTATTAATTCAAAAAATAGTCAATAAGACAAGAAATGATACAACAAATATGAACTCAATAACCTAAGAGGGGACAAAATAGTTTGCGCTTTCAAGCGTGGAAGTTACTAAAAGTGCTTTATATTATTGAAGAAACTTCAAGCTACAAGGGTATAAGCTTGAATCCATAACTCAATAAAGAATACTCTTACCACTTGAGGTATCACCATTTGTCTAACATCTCATGAACATTTTTTTTTTTTTTTTGGAACTATTTAGCATGCAACTATTAGAGTTGAAAGTTTTGCTAACTTTAGCTTACATAATAATTTAAGGAAAATTAGTTGAGATGCCTGCCTTGTGTTAATTAATTGGATTTCACTGTTAAACATGGTGACGCCTGCCAAATGTAGCCACCCATTACATCATACAATCCATTATTACAAATTAATTATTTTACTTTTTAACTAAATATATTATTTTTTTTCTTCACTTGTGAATTTTATTTATTTATTTTATTTGTGACGGAGTCAAATTATAACAGTTTATTGAAGATTTTATTTTATGCATTTCAAGAAAGTTGATTTGGTGCACTGCATAACATATACCATATATGAAAACTACAAAAAACGGACTTTGGGGTGAATGGTGATATAATACATTAGTCTAAGTGTCACATTAGTCAATTGAATGTGGCATTATATGCACTCTAAATACACCAAATAAACTTCATAAATTCTAGAATTAATTAATAGCAGTTTTCTTTTAAGATTTTCTTTTTTAAAAAAAGGATCGGATGATCTCTACTTGTGTTGAGACCAAATAATGTGACTCCCCTCAATATAATTGAAGACATCACAACAACAACAACAACAACAACAACAACAATAATAATAATAATAATAAATTTACATTTCAAAAAATTAGAAGTAAAATAAAATTAATGAAGACGGCATGCATAATCATACTATATATTCATCAAAATAAATATATTTTTATGTCTATCATCTTTTTCAATCACTCATATATTTATTTGATATCTTTTTTAATACTTCTTCAGAAATTCTCAACCACATATTTAAAAGCAAATTTAATCTTATCAAATAATCTGCATAGAACGAGCCCTTGCCATAGCAATTATATATATCCCCTACAAGTCAAATTCATCTTTAGCAATCCTCAATTTTAACGCCCTTGCCGACAATTGACACACTTATTGTGTCATTAATTGAGGTAATTTTGATCTTAAATTGACACTGATAAAATAGTATTAAAATTATAATCATCTAAATAATTGATATCATAAATATATCAATCATTGTCAGGATATTGAAATTGTATCAATCACAGTATACGTTAAAATTTATTAACAAGTGACAATATTTTACCAGAAACGCTCTAGCTAGTCAAAGTGTTACATTGGCCAAACCACATGTCAAAACAGGTAACGTATTTGCTGGCCAAAAATTACGTTGCCAAATAAAATAATTGA